>JAPXFY010000022.1:69127495-69129995 GCA_030674185.1 Monoplex corrugatus
TTAGTGGACGCCTATGTTTGAAAACTGTTTCAAGATAATCAGAAAAAGTACAATACTAATAGCATGAATTTTATAATCAGCAAAATAAATAAACAGTTTAATGTTAACAGATTTATACAGTCCCTTATGTATAGATGGAAACTCGATGCATTCAAAACAAAGTACACCAGAAATATTGTCTGTCTTTCTGGAGAGAAAATAATGGCCAGTCATTTACTTTCTTGCATTACTATAAAGCGACACATTCCGGTACTTTCTACTTACACAATTTCCGACATACTTGAATTATCATTATCAACATACGAATTTTTCGTCAGCTTGTCTGAAAGTCCAATAGTTAAATATTTATAATTCGTTCATCTTTCTGTTCATAGTTGCAGTTAGCTAATTTATTGGAACTATTTGTTGTAGTATGTTACTTCATTTGTTATGTTTACGCTCCCCTCAGCCATTTGCCTTGTCCTTGCTTCTTACTTGTTTTTCACATGGTTTTAGACTGAATATGTTTTTGATAGTCGAGTGGGCTATAACTAATGTAACGTGAATTTAAACTTGAAAGTTTTTTTTTTTACCAAGACTGACTACACATAAACACCTCCATTTCCCTTCCTGTTTCTATTCCCCTTCCCCACATCGCTTTTTTTTCTGTACGTATTTATTCATTCATTTATTCATGTATTTATTTTTCATTATTGTTATCATTATTTTTTTTATTTGATTTTGTGTAAAATCAGTTAAGTGAATAGACATGAAACCAATGCCTACCACCACCTCCACATCCACACACATCCACATACAAACTTTGCCACCCAGAGATAAGGCTTGGAACAACACCTATAGATTAGAATATTTAAAGAGAACAGTGGCAACGACCACATACAAGCGCACGTCTGCACATCATACATGTTCTCATGTACACATAATTATATGCAGGCACACCCCCCCCCCCCGTCCTACACATACAGTCACACACTCATGCTCACGCACACGCATTAAATGACAAGCATTGTGTAGAATGCACAAGAATTAAGTAAACATCGCTGTTACTCAGCATGGCAATGAGATAGGTGTTTAGACTAGACAGCAGTGTCTTGCACAATCACGGAGTACTGAATTACCTGTGTCCCGAATAAACACAACTACATGAGGTATACATAATCTATAGTAGCCACCAGGTTGCAGTGGTTAGGATAACGGACAGATGACCTGGAGGTTGTGGGTTTGAATCTCTTCAAAACAAATCACAGAAACAGTTTTCGGACTTTGTCCAGTTCCTACCCAGAACTGAGTTGGGTGTATGGGCCCAGAGACGTTAAGTCCAGACTTGTAATCGTTTTTTTTTTTCATTTTCTACTTGAGTCTTTGGTTTTCAACAAGTGTAAACATGCTTCTTGATTCATTCATGATTGTGTGTTTTCAATTATTTCCACGCTGAATTATGCATGTTTCTGGTATGTCAGTTCAACTTTATGTTAACCAGACATTAATATGGTTATTTTATTGACATTTTGATCGTATCCAAGCCAATGATGGTATTTTGATGGGATGCACATATTCGAAAAACATACCTAAAATTGCACATTGCAAAATGATTTAACTCTAAAAAAATCAGACCAAAAAATGAAATAAAATATTTGATCGTGAATCCATAAAAGTAAATACTTGATGTGTGTGTGTTGGCATATGTGTATGTATGTGTATGTGTGGTGTGTGTGTGTGTGTGTGTGTGTGTGTGTGTGTGTGTGTGTGTGTGTGTGTATATGTGCGCGCGCGCGCGTGTATGTGTGTGTGTGTGTGTTTGTGTGTATGTGTGTGTGTGTGTTTGTGTGTATGTGTGTGTGTGTGTGTGTGTGCGCGTTTGTGTTTGTGCGCGTGTTTGTTTGTGTGTGTGTGTGTGTGTGTGGTGTATGTGGTGTGTGTGTGTGTGTTTGGGGTGTGGCGTGTGTGTGTGTGTGTGTGGGTATGTTTGTGCATGTTGTGTCGTGTGTGTGTGTATGTGTGTGTGTGTGTGTGTGTGCGTTTGTGTTTGTGCGCGTGCTTGTGTGTGTGTGTGTGTGTGGTGTATGTGGTGTGTGTGTGTGTGTGTTTGGGGTGTGGTGTGTGTGTGTGTGTGTGTGGGTATGTTTGTGCATGTTGTGTCGTGTGTGTGTGTGTGTGTGTGAGTGTGTTGTGTGTGTGTGTGTGTGTGTGTGTGTGTGTGTGTGTGTGTGTGTGTGTCTGTGTCTGTGAAAGAGAGAGACAAAGAGAGAAGAGAGAGTGAGAAAGAGAGAGAGAGACAGAATGTGAGAGAGAGTTTGGTTTGGAGCTAGGATTTTGTTGAAGAAGGATCATCGCAATCAGACAATTCCATATGTGCTCCACCCACATCTGCCAGCAAGTATCTGTTAGATTCCCTAACCTGCGCAAAACTACAAAACTACATACTGGCAAAGTTTTGAAACGGGTAGGTGGAGGACAAGGGATCTATAAAACATTAAGCTGATCAAAACGTACAATTAGA
>JAPXFY010000022.1:69134995-69152495 GCA_030674185.1 Monoplex corrugatus
TCTAAGAACCATTGATGATGTAAAATAGTAACAATTCTAAGAACCATGGATGATGTAAAATAGTAACAATTCTAAGAACCATGGATGATGTAAAATAGTAACAATTCTAAGAACCATGGATGATGTAAAATAGCAACAATTCTAAGAACCATTGATGATGTAAAATAGCAACAATTCTAAGAACCATGGATGATGTAAAATAGTAACAATTCTAAGAACCATGGATGATGTAACATAGCAACAATTCTAAGAACCATGGATGATGTAAAATAGTAACAATTCTAAGAACCATGGATGATGTAAAATAGTAACAATTCTAAGAACCATGGATGATGTAAAATAGCAACAATTCAAAGAACCATGGATGATGTAAAATAGTAACAATTCTAAGAACCATGGATGATGTAAAATAGCAACAATTCTAAGAACCATGGATGATGTAAAATAGTAACAATTCTAAGAACCAAGGATGATGTAAAATAGCAACAATTCTAAGAACCATGGATGATGTAAAATAGTAACAATTTTAAAGAACTATTGACGGTGTAACATAGCAACAATTTTAAGATCCATTGATGAAGTAACATAGTAACAATTTTAAGAACCATTGGTGATGCAACATAGCAACAATTTTAAGAACCATTGGTGAAGCAACATAGCAACAATTCTAAGAACCATGGATGATGTAAAAATAGCAACAATTCTAAGAACCATGGATGATGTAAAATAGCAACAATTTTAAGAACCACTGAAGGTGAAACATTGCAACAATTTTAAGAAAAATTTAAGGTGTAACATTGCAACAATTTTAAGATCCACTGATGATGTAATATAGCAACAATTTAAGATCCATTGATGATGTAACATAGCAACAATTTTAAGATCCATTGATGATGTAACATAGCAACAATTCTAAGAACCATGGATGATGTAACATAGTAACAATTTAAGATCCATGGTGAAGCAAAATAGCAACAATTCTAAGAACCATGGAAGATGTAAAATAGCAACAACTTTAAGAACCATTGAAGGTGTAACATTGCATCAATTTTAAGAAAAATTTAAGGTGTAACATTGCAACAATTTTAATATCCACTGATGATGTAACACAGCAACCATTTTAAGATCCATTGATGAAATAACATAGCAACAATTTTAAGATCCATTGATGATGTAACATAGCAACAATTTTAAGAACCATTGATGATGTAACATAGCAATAAATTTAAGATCCATTGATAATGTAACATAGCAACAATTTAAAGATCCATTGATGATGTAACATAGCAACAATTTTAAGATCCATTGATGATGTAACATAGCAACAATTTTAAGAACCATTGATGATGTAACATAGCAATAAATTTAAGATCCATTGATGATGTAACATAGCAACAATTTAAGAATCTAAGAATTATGAATAGTGCAACATAGCAACAATACCAAGAACCATTGATAATGTAACTTAGCAACAATTTTAAGAACAAATGATAGTGTAACAGCAACAGTTTTAAGAACAACTGATAGTGTAACAGCAACAGTTTTAAGAACAACTGATAGTGTAACAGCAACATTTTAAAGAACCACTGATAGTGTAACAGCAACAATTTTAAGAACAACTGATAGTGTAACAGCAACAGTTTTAAGAACAACTGATAGTGTAACAGCAACAATTTTAAGAACAATTGATAGTGTAACAGCAACAGTTTTAAGAACAACTGATAGTGTAACAGCAACAATTTTAAGAACAATGATAGTGTAACAGCAACAGTTTTAAGAACAACTGATAGTGTAACAGCAACAAGTTTTAAGAACAACTGATAGTGTAACAGCAACAGTTTTAAGAACAACTGATAGTGTAACAGCAACAGTTTTAAGAACAACTGATAGTGTAACAGCAACAGTTTTAATAAGAACAACATTAGATATGTATAACAGCAACAGATTTTAAGAACAACTTGATAGTGTAACAGCAACATTTTAAAAAACAACTGATAGTGTAACAGCAACATTTTAAGAACAACTGATAGTTTAACAGCAACAATTTTAAGAACAACTGATAGTGTAACAGCAACAATTTTAAGAACCAATGATAGTGTAACAGCAACAGTTTTAAGAACAATGATATGTAACAGCAACAATTTTAAGAACAACTGATAGTGTAACAGCAACAGTTTTAAGAACAACTGATAGTATAACAGCAACATTTTAAGAACAACTGATAGTGTAACAGCAACAATTTTAAGAACAACTGATAGAGTAACAGCAACAATTTAAGAACAACTGATAGTGTAACAGCAACAATGTTAAGAACAACTGATAGTGTAACAGCAACAATTTTAAGAACCACTTGATAAGTTTTAGCAAACAGATGATTAAGAACAACTGATAGTGTAAACAGCAAAACAATTGTAAAGAACAACTGATATGTGTAACAGCAACAATTTTAAGAACAACATGATATAGTGTAACAGCAACAGTTTTAAGAAACGATTAACTGCATTAGTGTAACAGCAACATGTTGATAAGAACAACTGATAGTGTAACAGCAACAATTTTAAAGAACAAACTGATAGTGTAACAGCAACGATTTTAAGAACAACTGATAGTGTAACAGCAACAATTTTAAGAACAACTGATAGTGTAACAGCAACATTTTAAGAACAACTGATAGTGTAACAGCAACAATTTTAAGAACATTGATAGTGTAACAGCAACAGTTTTAAGAACAACTGATAGTGTAACAGCAACAATTTTAAGAACAACTGATAGTGTAACAGCAACAATTTTAAGAACAACTGATAGTGTAACAGCAACAGTTTTAAGAACAACTGATAGTGTAACAGCAACAATTTTAAGAACAACTGATAGTGTAACAGCAACATTTTAAGAACCATTGATAGTGTAACAGCAACAGTTTTAAGAACAATTGATAGTGTAACAGCAACATTTTAAGAACCATTGATAGTGTAACAGCAACAATTTTAAGAACAACTGATAGTGTAACAGCAACAGTTTTAAGAACCATTGATAGTGTAACAGCAACAGTTTTAAGAACAACTGATAGTGTAACAGCAACATTTTAAGAACAACTGATAGTGTAACAGCAACAGTTTTAAGAACAACTGATAGTGTAACAGCAACAGTTTTAAGAACAACTGATAGTGTAACAGCAACAGTTTTAAGAACAACTGATAGTGTAACAGCAACAGTTTTAAGAACCATTGAATAGTGTAACAGCAACAATGTTAAGAACCAATTGATAGTGTAACATTGATATTTGGTCTTCTGTATATGGCCGCTTGTATTTAGTGTTATTTTTACGGACAGACGACGAATAACAAGGTGACGTTGTGAAGATTCATTGAACCGTTTCAAGTGATGTAAGATCTCGATCTTTGAAAAGTTTACATTTTAAGAAAAGTTCTTTTTCGTTTTCTCTGATGAGATGGAAGATGGACTCCCTTTGTCAAAGTTATGCTATTCGAGTCTTACTTGCTGCCGATAGATCTAGGCATGTATCTCAAGTTCAATATATGTATACCTAGTTCGATTTTATCTTTTGATTGTATTATACATGCTTTGAAATTTGGTAAGCTTGTTGTAATACACACACACACACACACACACACACACACACACACACACACACACACACACACACACACACACACACACACACACACACACACACACACACACACACACATTCATACATGTACATACATATTATCATCATCAGGTGCCTTGCTGCATGGCGTTGGCAATTATGGACTTCCATCTGTCTCTATCACTTGTTGCCTCAAGCATCTTCTCCACCCTCCGGGTCTTCAGCCACTCTGCAAGTCTGTCCAGTATCTTCTCCCTGGGTCTACCTGGTGCTCTCTTTCCCTCCAGCTTTCCTGTTGTGACTGGGTGCTCCAATTCCCCTTTCCTCATAAAATGACCTATAAATGTTGCCTGTCTTTTCCTAATCTTCCTTATGAGTGATCTACTTGTGTCTGCCTCCATCAATACTGTCTCGTTTGTTTTCTTTGTTGTCCATGGAACTCTCAACATTCTTCTTAGAAACCACATCTCTGCTGCCTCAACCTTCTGTATAAAATCACACATAAGCTTCATTACAAAAACAAACAAACAAACAAACAAAAACATTCAGCGTTAAGGTCATAATCAGGTCATAATGACTCAGTTCACTGCCTTAAAATCGTCTCCAAAAATGTTTGTAGCACATTTCAACTTTCAACCACTCAAGATTTTCCTCCACCCGATCCCACCTCATTATTGTTATTATTATTATTACTATTATTATTATTATTGTTATTATTATTACTAGTATTAGTAGTATTAGTTGTAGTAGTATCATCATCATCATCATCATTATTATTATTATTATCATTCTTGTTGTCGTCGTCGTTATCACCATCATTATTATCATTGCTACCATTATTGTTATTATTATTTTCATCATTATTACTGCTGCTGTTGTTGTTGTTGTTCTTGCTGTTGTTATTATTGTTGTCGTTGTATTCATTATCATTATTGTTATCATCATCATCATTATCGTTGTTGTTATCATCATTATTATTGTTGTCATTATTTTTGTTTTTGTACTTGTTATTATCATTAATAGTAGTAGTAGTAATAGTATCAGTAGTAGGCTATTAGTATTGTTGTTGGTTTTGTTGTAATTATCATCATTACTGTTATTATTATTAGTAGTAGTATTGTTATTATCATCATCATCATTATTATTATTGTTGTTATTATTATTATTATCATCATCATCATTATTATTATTATTCCATTTTTTCATAGGTATAAATACCACAAATTGTGCAGGTGCCAGAATGATACTACAATATGATCTACTGGTGGTTTGTGATGGATGTTCTCTTTTAGTATCTCAGCTACACGTAGATTTGCAAAGAGAAATGCGTGTGTTAGAAAGATTTTTTTTCTTTTCATGAATATTTGTATAAAATGGGAGATCATAGAATGGATTGATCGTCTTAGCTCTCTCTGTCTCTGTCTGTCTGTCTGTCTGTCTGTCTGTCTCTGTCTGTCTGTCTGTCTGTCTCTCTCTCTCTTTCTCTCTCTCTTTATATCTAATCTCTCCCTCTCTTTGTTTTGTTCCTTCTCTCTCTCTCTCGCTCGCTGTGTGTGTGTGTGTGTGTGTGTGTGTGTGTGTGTGTGTGTGTGTGTCTGTGTGTGTGTGTGTGTGTGTGTGTGTATGTGTGTCTTTGTTTTGTGCTCTCTCTCTTTCCGTCTATCTATCTATCTATCTATCTATCTATCTATCTATCTTTCTTTCTTTTTTCTATCTGCGTCACTGTTAATTCTGTGTGGTGAACTGGGCTGTACTGTGGTGAGCTGGGTTGTGTTGTGGTGAACTGGGTTGTGTCGTGGTGAACTGGGTTGTGATGAACTGGGTTTTGTTGTGGTGAGCTGGGTTGTGGTGAGCTGGGTTGTGGTGAGCTGAAATGGATAGTGGTGAGCTGTGTTGGGTTATAGTGAAATGGGCTGGGCTGTGTTGTGGTGAGCTGGGTGGTGGTGTAATCAGCCAGGGATTTCCGTTGTTCTGAGCGAGGTCGGACATCAAGAGAGCGCTGAGTTTTTGGCTGGAGTATGAATAGCTGAGCTGGGTTGAGCTGGACCAGGTCAGTACTTGGCAGAGTATGGACAGCGGCTGGCTCGGTCCCTCAGTGCCTGTCGTAACTTCTCCTCCATGGCCACAGTCATGAAGTTCTTCCAGTCGTCTGTGCCACCTGCAGTCAACAACATGATGATTTCAGTTAATTGTTATTGTTATTTTATTTTTGTTGAAAGCCCAGCCGACTGTGTAGAGCCGTATAAGAGCTCATTCCGTGTCAATGCACACGCTAGACTTCAACAGGAAAAGAAACAAGAGAAAAGAAAATTAAGAACACGTATCAATGCATTCGCATTTGTAATTTAAAGGTGTGTTCCTGGCGTTGACCACTCCGTCCAATTTACCACTCAGGGATTTAAAAACATACCTGAATACAAATTTACAAATAACTAAGGATACTAAATTATATGGAAGAAAAAGGGGCCTAAATGACCTAAAACAGCATCCACTTATCTCATTTCCCTACAGCCAAAATGCACTTAATACGTGTACCCAGTTAACCCTAAGAGAAGACACGTTAGCTTTGTCGAGCACATAAAAGTGACTGGACCAGCAAGGCAGAAAAATGATAGGAAGAAATGACAGAAAGCAAAGGAACAAAGCGGAAACAAAGAGAGTGACAGAAAAGAGGAAATTTCTAGCACAGCATTTCCAGAAGGTGGGGATACCATTTATACCGATAGAAACCCCAACATCCGCACGGGGGATAAGCATGGCTTGGATTGGAATGCGTTGGGATGAGGTGGAGTAATTTGTGTAGGGTGTGTGGATTTGGGTACTACTGGGTTGGGCTAGGTTGTACTGAACTTGAGTGTGCTGGGGGTGAGTAATATTAGTACTAGACTTGGACCCTGATCATTATGATACACAATTACCAGCTAAGATGAGATAATAATGATAACAATGTTGATGATGATGATGCATGCGGAGGAAGAGGAGAATGACGACGACGGTGGTGATAATACTAGTAATAATAATAATAAAACAACGATGATGATGATGATGATGATGATGATGATGATGATGATGACGACGACGACAATAATGATGACGATGGCGAAATTCATCAAGCCCCAAATCTTGATATACAATTCAAGTCACACACACACACACACACACACACACACACACACACACACACACACACACACACACACACACACACAACACACACACACACACACACACACACACACACACACACACATATCACGACTACCAAGCATCGTCATGTAAAACGACAATCTTCAAAGGGAGACAAGAAAGAAATTTCTCTTAGTCTTAAGATTCAAAAGTTGCTGCCCTGGAACAGCTCCGATTGCCAGAACGCCAAACATCGTCAATGTACGACAGAATTCCGTTTTCAATTTAGAATTTTTTTTTTACAGGCGCAGTAACCCGATGGATAAGACGTTAGATTCTAATCGGGAGGTCTGAGGTTCGATCCTGCCTGGTACCTCCTGTCTGGTGGGTCAAAAGTAGAGATTTTTCCCTATTTACCTGTTCACCGTCAACACGCAAAGTCAAAACGAAATTGAGGAAACTGAAATGTGATATCTAAGAATAACGTTGAGAGTTCCATGAACAACAGCAAAGTAAATAAACGAAACAGTCTTGAAGGAGGCAGGCACAAGAAGATCGTTAATAAAGAAGATTAGGAAAAGACGAGCAACATTTTTAGGACATTTTATGAGGAAAGGGTAATTAGAGCACCTGGTCACAACAGGAAAGCTGGAGGGAAATAAAACAGCAGATAGACCCAGGGAGAAAATATTGGACGGATTTGCAGGGTAGCTGAAGGCAGAGAAGGTGGGAAATGTACATGTAGCGACAGGGGATAGATTGGTGTGGAGGGCCATGATGGCCAACGCCATGCGGCAAGACACAGAATGATGTTGACCTGTTCACCATGTGTACAGATCTGCTAGTGCAAACCCCTTTTCTCCTTCCTGGGTATGGATAGGCACGCAGATGATCAAGCATACACGCAGAAACCAGTCACCGTGGTGCAGTGGTTAGCGCATCGGACTACTCACTGGAAGGTTGTGGATCCAAATCCCCATCAGTCCCTCAAATAATATGTCATTGTGGTATTTTTCGGCTCTAACCGGCTCCTAGCCAGAGTCGGGCGTGCTATGGGCTCATTGGGAAAACTGGGACCACACAGTCCAGTCTCATCCACTTCACAGATGCGTCATTGAGGGTGTTGCTCAAATCCTCTGACCAGCACTGCAGGTGTCTGAATCTCTCGAGCCTGGTTGACACCAGGATATATTATAATAGTCAGCATAGAGAACACTTTGTCACGCAGTCTCAATCCTTGATGGCACTCCATAGTATCATCAATATCATCGTCATCGTCGTCATCATCGCATTGTAAAAACTGTTCCAGTTTCTGTGACCATTGATGTGGCGTACCAAATGGGACGAAAATAAAAAGGTGAGCACAAAGGTAACCCCCCTGAGTGCAATGATCCTAACATACATATGTATATATATATATATTATATACTGTACAGCAGACTGTACAGCAACAAACTGCCTGCGCGCGCACGTGCACGCGCATCCTCACACACACCACACACACACACGCACGCACGCACACACACATACACACACCTACACATACATGTATACACACCTACACATACACACACATACACACAGAGACTCACACACGGACACACACACACACACCTATACACACAGACACGCACAGAGACAGAGAGAAAGAGAGAGAGAGAGAGAGAGAGAGAGAGAGAGAGAGAGAGAGAGAGAGAGAGAGAGAGAGAGAGAGAGAGAGAGAGAGAGAGAGAGACGTACACGTGCACACATCTACACACACAGACACACACACGGACACACACACACCTATCAGAAATACACACACACACACACCTACACACACAGATACGCACACAAACACACATACACGCGCACTCACACACACACACACACACACACACACACACACACACACACACACACACACACACACACACACACACACACACAAAGAGAGACAGACAGACACACAGACTAAGACAGACAGACACAGAGAGAGGATATGCCAAGGTCTCTTCAAATGCAGTGACTCAGAATGGAAGAAGGCCTGCACATACTCACCTTTTCTGTAGAATTTCAAGGTAGCATGATTTGGATTGGCTGCTTCCTCGCTCTCTTTCTGTTTCTTAAAGCTACAGGCCTCTACAATGTCCCTGTACAGTTCAGGCGTTCCTGTCTTCCCCAGGAACTCTGCTAGTCTCTGCACTGTCTCCAGAGGTTTCTGCAGTAGAAAGTACAAACCATTAACATCATTAATTAATAGAGCTGATGATGGACTCTGTCGTAGGTCCGATGAATCAGTAGGCTTCTTGTTCTTGTTCTTGTTTTTCTTGTTCTTGTTCTTTTTTCTTGTTCTTGTTCTTTTGTTCTTGTTCTTCTTTTTCTTGTTCTTGTTCTTCTTGTTCTTTTCTTCTTCTTTTATCATTGTTATTATTATAATAATAATATATTATTATTATTGTTGTTATTGTCATTATTATTATTATTATTATTACTATTATCATTATTATTATCATTATTATATCATCATTATATTATTATTATTGTTGTTTATTATTACTCTTTCTTTTCTTCTTCTCCTCTCCTCCTCCCTTTTCTTCTTCCTCCTCCTCTTCTTCCTCCTTCCCCCCTCCTCCTCCTCTTCATTATCGTCATCATCATCATCATCATCATCATCATCACCCCATCATTATCATCTTCTTCTTTCCTTCTTCTTCTTTTTCTCTCTTCCTCTTCTTCTTTTCTCTTCTTTCTTCTCTTTTTTTCTTCTTTTTCCTTCTTTTTTCTTCTTCTTTCTTCTCACTTAACTCCGTGAAGAGTCATTGTGGTACCCCCTCCAAAGAACTGTTCAACAGATTCCTCCAGCTCTTTCGGTTGTGTGCCAAAGCCTGGGTCTCTAGAAAAGGTAGCATCTGTGTGGGCGTATTGGTCCTTTATCGCCTGGTATGGGTCCTCATGTAGGATTCAGAACCGACCTTGCACGTGTCATTCCAGAGGCGCTGCATGGGAAGATGTCTGGCGGTCTTTGGGTTCTGCTTTCGCTAGTCCTTCTTCAGTTGATGAATAGCTGTCTCGCACTGTTTAAGTGTGATGAGTCTTGCGCATACTGCTGGTGCTTAGTCTGAGTTGAAGAGGAGCGAGGGCTAACATAAGCCATGAGGGCTAACATAAGCCATTGCTTGATGCCCTGCCCATGCTTTGCTGTATTTATGACTATTCTTTTCTTGAATAAAATTCTGTTTAAACCAAGAGAGCGAGGGGGAAGAGTGGCAGAATGGTTCGATGTTTGCCTGGCAATAACTAAACTCCAGGTTCCACGGTTCGCTCTCCATTGAGACCTTGACTTGTCTCCTCAGTTTGACCAGAAAATCGAACTGAACGTCTAGTCCTTCGGAAAGGGACAACAAATGAGTTGGACCCGTGTGCCTTTTGGCTGCGCACGCTTAAGGTCCCACGGCAGTTGAAAATCGTGAAGTGCAGGGTATTGCCCGGCTGCCTTGGTATAAAACTTTAGATAGGTTGATTTTCCGGGTCCCACCCCTTGAAGACCAATTAGTCCTTTTTGCCTTTCTGAAGTCTTGTTAAAAAACAAGTGACTATGAATATGAATTTGAATCGAGGGAGAGGGACGGGCGCCGCCCTCGTGGTGCTGGCCACGGAAAAAAAGTTGAGGTCTCTGTCACCTCGCTCCCTTAAGACCTCATGGTTATGAAACTATATAGGCAGGACCTCAGGACCTGGCCAGCTCGTGGGTTTATGTGCAGACTAAGGCTTGTCGTTGGTTTTGTTCTTCCTTTTTGGCACTGTTTTTCCTTGAAAGATGGTTTGCCATGAGGTCCGTGTTCTTGTTGTGTGACACATGGCCAATGTATTTTAGTTTTCTCTTGTTGATATCTGCTAATACTTTTCGGATGGTATCAAGTTCTTCAGGACACGTTCATTAGTTCCTCTGTCTGTCCATTTGACACGTAGTAATCTTCTACAAAACCACATCTCAGCTGCCTCGATTTTTCTGCAATCAGTTTTTCTCAGAGTCCAGGTTTCGCAGCCATAAATCATGACTAGCCAGATCAAACTTTGTAGAAGTCTAACTTCCATCAGGCCTTTTTGTATGCCTCTGTCTTTCCAGATGTTGTTGAGTTGGACCATTTTTTGCTTTGCCATTCCAAAACTGAAGTCTATTTAAGAAAAAAACAAACGGTAATACAATTCAACCCGCATCTTACCGCAGTCATTTCTTCATAAGATATATGACTCCACCTCCCCCACACACTGATCCCCTTCCCCCACACTGACTCCCCCTCCCCGACACTGACCCCCCTCCCCCACACTGACTCCCTCTCCCCACACAGACTCCCCCCCCCAACATACTGACTCCCCTACCCACACACACTGACTCCCCCTTTCCCCCCCACACACTGACTCTCCCTCCCCCACACACTGACTCCTCCACAGTGACTCCCCTCCCCACACACACTGACTCCTCACACACACACTGACTCCCCTCCCCACACACTGACTCCCCTCCCCACACACACACTGACTCCCCTCCCCACACACATTGACTCCCCCTCCCCACACACACTGACTCCCTCCCACATACTGACTCCCCTCCCCACACACATTGACTCCCCTCCTCACACTCACATTGACTCCCCTCCCCACATACTGACTCCCCCTCCCCAACACACTGACTCCCCCTCCCCCCACACACTGACTCCCCCTCCCCCACACACTGACTCATCACAAACTGACTCCCCACACACACACTGACACCCCCCCCACACACACACACACTGACACCCCCTCCCCACACACACACTGACACCCCCTCCCCACACACACTGACACCCCTCCCCACACACACACTGACCCCCCTCCTACACACACACTGAAACCCCCTCCCACCACACACACACTGATACCCCCTCCCCACACACACACTGCCCCCCCCCCCCACAACACTGACACCCCTCCCCCCACACACACTGACACCCCTCCCCCCACACCACTGACACCCCTCCCCCATACACACTGACACCCCAGACACTGACACCCCTCACACACTGACACCCCACACACACACTGACACCCCTCCCCCCACACACACTGACACCCCTCCCACCACACACACACACTGACACCCCACACACTGACACCCCACACACTGACACCCCTCACACACTGACACCACACACACACTGACACCCCTCACACACTGACACCCCTCACACACTGACACCCCTCCCCCCACACACACTGACACCCCACACACACTGACACCCCACACACACTGACACCCCCACACACACTGACACCCCATACACTGACACCCCTCACACACTGACACCCCTCACACACTGACACCCCCCACACACAGACACCCACACACTGACACCCCTCACACACTGACACCCTCCACACACTGACACCCCTCACACACTGACACCCCCCACTACACACTGACACCCCACACACACTGACACCCCTCACACACTGACACCCCACACACTGACACCCCCCACACACTGACACCCCACACACACTGACACCCCACACATTGACACCCCACACACACTGACACCCCTCACACACTGACACCCCTCACACACTGACACCCATCACACACTGACACCCCACACACACATGACACCCCACACACACTGACACCCCTCCCACCACACACACACACTGACACCCCTCTCCCCACACACACCTGACACCCCACACACTACTGACACCCCACACACTGACATCCCTCACACACTGACACCCCACACACACTGACACCCCACACACACTGACACCCCTCCCACCACACACACACACTGACACCCCTCCCCCACACACACTGACACCCCTCCCACCACACACACTGACACCCCCTCCCCCACAACACACTGACACCCCTCTCACCCACACACACTGACTCCCCCACACACACACTGACACCCCTGCCCACACACCACCACTGACACCCCCTCCCACCACACACACTGACACCCCACACACTGACACCCCCACACACTGACACCCCCCATACACTGACACCCCTCCTCCCACAAACACTGACACCCCTCCCACCACACACACTGACACCCCTCACCCACACACACTGACTCCCCCCCACACACACTGACACTCCTGCCCCACACACACTGACACCCCCTCCCACCACACTGACACACACCCCTACACCCACTGACACCCCCACACACTGACACCCTCCCACATACCTGACACCCCTCCTCCCACACACACTGACACCCTCCCACCACACACACACTGACACCCCTCCCCACACACACACTGACACCCTCCCCCACACACACTGACACCCCTCCCACCACACACACTGACTCCCCAACACACACTGACACCCTCCACCACACACACTAACACCCCCTCCACCCACACCACTGACACCCCCTCCCACCACACACACTGACTCCCCACACACACTGACACCCCTCCCCCACACACTGACTTCCCTCCCACCACACACACTGACACCCCTCCCACCACCACACTGACTCACCACACACACACTGACTCCCCACACACACACACTGACACCCCTGCCCCACACACACACTGACACCCCTGCCCACACACCACACTGACTCCCGCACACACACTGACACCCCCCCACCACACACACTGACCCCCCCCCCACACACACTGACACCCCTCCCCCACACACACTGACACCCCTCCCCACCACACACACTGACACCCCTCCCACACACACACTGACACCCCTCCCACCACACACACACTGACACCCCTCCCCCCACACACACACTGACACCCCTCCCACCACACACACTGACACCCCTCCAACACACACACTGACACCCCTCCCACCACACACACTGACACCCCACACACACACTGACACCCTCCCACACACACACTGACATCCCCTCCCACTACACACACTGACACCCCCTCTCACCACACATACTGACATCCCACACACTGACACCCCTCCCAGCACACACACTGACACCCCTCCCACCACACACACTGACACCCCCTCTCACCACACACACTGACATCCCTCCCCCCACACACACTGACACCCTACACACTGACACCCCTCCCACCACACACACTGACACCCCTCCCACCACACACACTGACACCCCTCCCACCACACACACTGACACCCTACACACTGACACCCTCCCACCACACACACTGACACCCCTCCCACACACACACTGACACCCCTCCCACCACACACACACTGACTCCCCACACACACTGACACCCCCTCCCACCGCACACTGACACCCCCTCCCACCACACACTGACACCTGTCCCCCACACACACTGACACCCCTCCCAGCACACACACTGACACCCCCTCCCACCACACACACACTGACACCACTCCCCCCCACACACACTGACACCCCCTTCCACCACACATACTGACACCCCCTCCCACCACACACACTGACTCCCCACGCACACATTTACACCCCCTTTCCCACACACACTGACACCCTCTCCCCCACACACAGACACCCCCTCCCCCACACACACCGACACCCCTCCCCCACACACACACGACACCCTCCCCCACCACACACACTGACACCCCTCCCCCACACACAGACACCCCCTCCCCCCACACACAGACACCCCCTCCCCCACCACACACACTGACACCCCTCCCCCACACACAGACAACCCTCCCCCACACACAGACACCCCCTCCCCCACCACACACACCCCTCCCCCACGCACACACACGACACCCCTCCCCCACACACAGACACCCCCTCCCCCACCACAGACACCCTCCCCCACACACAGACACCCCCTCCCCCACACACAGACACCCCCTCCCCACACACAAACACACCCCTCCCCCACACAGACACCCCTCCCCCCACCACACACACGACACCCTCTCCCCCACACACAGACACCCCCTCCCCCACACACAGACACCCCCTCCCCCACACACAGACCCCCCTCCCCCACACACAGACACCCCTCCCCACACACAGACACCCCCTCCCCCACACACAGATACCCCACCCCCATCGCACACACACAGACACCCTCCCCCACACACAGACACCCCCTCCCCCACACACAGACACCCCCTCCCCCCACACACAGACACCCCCTCCCCCACACACAGACACCCCCTCCCCCCCACACAGACATCCCTTCCCCCACACACATACATCCCCCTCCCCCCACACACAGACACCCCTCCCCCACACACATGACACCCCCTCCCCCACACACAGACACCCCCTCCCCCCACACACAGACACCCCTCCCCCACACACAGACACCCCCTCCCCCCACACAGACACCCCCTCCCCCACACACAGACGCCCCCTCCCCCACACACAGACACCCCCTCCCCCCACACACAGACACCCCCTCCCCCACACACAGACACCCCCTCCCCCACACACAGACACCCACTCCCCCCACACACACAGACACCCCCTCCCCCCCACACAGACACCCCCCCCCCCACACACACATACACCCCTCCCCCACACACAGACACCCCCTCCCCCACACACACAGACACCCCTCCCCCACACCATAGACACCCCCTCCCCCACACACAGACACCCCCTCCCCACCACACAGACACCCCCTCCCCCACACACAGACACCCCCTCCCCCACGCACACACACTGACACCCTCCCCCCCACACACACACTGACAACCCCTCTCCCCCACACACACATAGACACCCCTTCCCCCCACACAACACTGACACCCCTCCCACACACACACACACACACACACACACACACAGACACCCCTCTCTCCCCCACACACACACTGACACCCCCCCACACACACAAACTCTCCCCCACACACACACTGCCACCACCCCCACCCCCACACACACACTGCCACCCCCCGATACACACACACGCGCACGCACACACACACTGACTCACACACGCACACACACATACTGACTCAAACACATACACACACACACTGATTCCCCCCACCCACCCCACACACACACACACTGACTCACACACACACACACACACTGATTCCACACACACACACACACACACACACCACAACACCACACTACAAACAAACACACACACACACACACACACACACACACACACTCACACAATGACTCACACACACTGACTCACACACACACACACAATGACCTCACACACACGACTCACCACACACACACACACACACACACACACACACACACACACACACACACACCACACACACACACACACACACACACACACACTGACCCACCCACCCCACCCACAGAGGGACTCACCAGATTTGGGATACGAACTCAGCAAAACGTCATCCTCACGTAGCTCCATAGACTTATCTTGGCAAGATGTTCGGACACGGGTTCGTAACATTCCAGCATGTTCATATCTTCATGAACTCCTTGCTTTACTCTGGAAATGTCCAGATCCAGTCGAACCCTGGACGCCATTATTCCTCCTTTGGAGTTCGTTGTTATGGAAGTTCTTAGCTGACTTCGGAGACTACTGCCGAGTGAATTGTCTCCCTTTTGCTGTTTCTATGTCTTTTGAAGAAAGAAGAGTGGGGGGAGAGGTCGGGAGAAGAGTAGGAGGAGTAGGGAGGTCTTCTCGGAAGGCAGCGCAGTAGTCTCTTATTGCTTCAATCCTGTGCGACCTCGTGTACAAAATCTGGGACTTGACAAGTAGTTGTTGTTCAGCTCTGTCTGGTTGCTTTGGAATGGTGTCAGTGACCTTTAAAAAAATGATATATGAAATCGTGTCAGCATTGTGGATTGACATACAAATAACTGCCATTAAGCACACCCGCGCGTGCACACACACATACACACTCTCTCTCTCCTTCTCTCTCTCTTTCTCTCTCTCTCTCTCTCTCTTGCTAAAAACAACGATGACAATAACAAGATCTTTTTAAAAAAAGTCAAGACTAGTTGTTACCCATACTTACTTTGAAGCACTCAGAGTATGATGACTGCCCTAAGATACGTGGGCATTAACACATGACGTGGTCTCTTGTCAATTTTTTAATAATAATAATAATAATTAATAAAAATAATTACAATATTTATATAGCGCAAAATCTTGATAAAATCAAATCTAAGCGCTGAATGTGCTTATTATCAGTGTAATAACCACATTTGCCTTGGAGGACAAAGAAAAAGGGAGAGGATGGAGGGAGTTAACAGAGAGAGAAGGAGAAAGAGAGGCAGAGACAGAGAGAGGAAGACAAAGAGAGACAGAGAAGGGAGACGAGTGGGATGTGGGTGTGGAGGGGGTTAACAGAGAGAGAGAGAGAGCTCACGCCAGAGAGACAGAGACAGAGACAGAGAGAGCGTGTCACAGACAGAGAGAGGGTGGGGGGGGGAGAGACACAGGAGAGAGAGAGAGAGAGAAAGAGAGAGACAGAGAGACAGAGACAGAGACAGAGAGAGAAAGCAGAAGCTTTTGCAAACATGTTTGCTGAGGTCTGTGAGTAGAAGGACTTCCTGTCTCTAGTAGAAATTATAGGTATGTAAACTAATGGAGAAAATAATTTTAAAGAGACTGATGCATAACTCTGAAAAGAATAAAATATTACCAGTGAATCAGGCAGGATTTAGAAAAGGCAGGTCACCAGTGGAACTCCTTACAAAACTAACCACTAATATGAAACAACAATTTGCCAGACGTCAATGTGTTTTAGCTACATTTTTATATCACTAAAGCATACGACCAAGTATGGCACTCCAGATTATTACTCAAATTGAA
>JAPXFY010000022.1:69157495-69184995 GCA_030674185.1 Monoplex corrugatus
AAGAGCCCTTTTCTCATCTGCGCTTTCTGCTCTCCTCCTCTCCGCATTCACAACGCCTTGCTGAACGGCTGTCCGCCACGCTGCCCTGTCTTCCGCCAGAGCTCCAAGAGCCTGGGTCAATCCCTTAACTTCTGAGGTCCCTTTTGCATGCGTCTACAAAGCGTAGCTGTGGGCGTCCTGGAGTTCGCTTCCGGTTTGCCAGTTCGCCGTAGAGAACGTCTTTAGGTATGCGTCCATCCTCCATTCGACGCACATGGCCAAGCCAGCATAGTCGGCGTTGGCTTAGAAGGGCAAAGATGGTCTGTAGGCCCGCACAACGGAGGACCTCTGTGTTGGTCACCTTGTCTTGCCATTGGATGCCAAGGATGTGTCGCAAGCAGCGGAGATGGAAAATGTTAAGCCTCTTTTCTTGGCTGGCGTATGTGGTCCAGGCTTCACTTGAGTAGAGTAGTGTGCTCAACACACATGCTCTATACACCTGCATTTTGGTGTTCGCAGTAAGACTGCTGTTGGACCAGACCCGCTTGTTCAGTTTAGCCATAACAGATGAGGCCTTCGCAATTCTGGCGCCGATTTCAGCATCCAGAGAGAGGTTGTCACTTATGGTGGACCCCAAGTACTGAACTTGGTGGACAGTATTGAGGTCGTAGTCTCCAATGTGTAGAGATGGTGGTTCTTCACAGCCTTGGCCTAAGATCTCAGTTTTTTCAAGCTGATTGTGAGACCAAACTCTCTGCAAGCGTGGGCGAAGCGATCAACGAGCCTCTGGAGATCTTGTTCACTGTGGGAAGTCAGCGCAGCATCATCTGTGAAGAGAGCTTCTCTGATGGTCTTCTTTTCCACCTTGGTTTTGTAACGAAGCCTGGCAATGTTGAAGAGCTTTCCATCAGTCCTTGTGTGAAGATATACCCCTTCTTCAGATCTGCAGAAGGCATAGGTCAGCAACATCGAGAAGAAGATCCCGAACAGAGTTGGGGCCAAGACACATCCCTGTTTCACTCCTCTGCTGATTCTAAAAGGCTCTGAAGTGGCACCATTATAGCACACAGTGCTATGCATATCCTTGTGAAAAGACTCGATGACAGCTGATAGTGTTGGGGGGCAGCCGATTTTCTTCAAAAGCTTGAAAAGACCACTCCGACTGACCAGGTCGAACGCTTTCGTGAGATCAATGAAGGCGAGGCAAAGGGGCATGTGCTGCTCGCGGCACTTTTCCTGTAGTTGCCGGACAGAGAAGATCATGTCGATGGTCGATCTTCCGGCCCTAAAGCCGCACTGGGACTCAGGGTAGATGCGAGCTGCCAGCCTCTGAAGACGGGTTAAGATGACTCTGGCGAATGCTTTCCCAACAATGCTGAGGAGAGAGATTCCACGATAATTATTACAGTCGCTGCGGTCGCCCTTGTTCTTATATAGAGTCACTATCCTGGCATCTCTCATGTCTCTTGGAATGAAGCCTTCCTTCCAGCATAAGCACAAAAGTTCATGCAACTCGTTGAGAAGAGCAGGCTTCCCGCACTTGATGACCTCTGGAAGTATTCCGTCTTCACCAGGGGCTTTTCCCGTCGCCAAACCGTCAATCGCCTTGCTTAGTTCTTCAAGACTTGGCTCAGCATCCAACTCCTCCATGACAGGCAGGTCCTCAATGGCATTTAGGGCAGCATCGGTGACAGAGTTCTGCGTGGAGTACAGCTCCAGGTAGTGCTATACCCATCTCTCCATCAGCTTTGCTGAGTCTGTGATGCTTTCTCCTGCTTTGGACTTCAGGGGAGCTGACTTGGAGGCAGCTGGACCAGTCGCTTGTTTGATGCCAGCGTACATGCTGCCAGTGTTGCCTGAATTTGCAGACTGCTGAATACTTGCGCTCAACTGAAGCCAATAGTCGTTGGCGCATCGCCGAGCAGTTTGTTGGGCCTTGCTGCGGGCAGCTCTGTAAGCGTCACGAGTAGTTTGGCTAGTGTTGTTTTTATACGCAAGTAAAGCCTTGCGTTTCGCTTCCACCACTGGTTCCATTTCTTGCCGGTTTGCCTCAAACCAGTCGGGATTCTTTCGTTCTTTGTTCCCAAATATACTCAGGGCAGACTGATAGATTGTGTCCCTCACGTGATTCTACTTTTCCTCAGCGTTTTGGATCTCTGAGCCACTCTTAAGCGCTACATTGAGGGTTTCTACAAACTCCCTGGCCTTGGTCGGATCGGACGTGCGACAGGCATTAATCCTTGGGTGACCTTTCTTCTTTGAGTGGTGCAGTCTTCTGGGTAAAAGCTTGATCTTGCTGCGTATCAGGGTGTGGTCTGTGTCGCAATCAGCGCTGTGGAAACTCCTCGTGTTGAGGACATTGTTAAGGTCCGACCTCCTTGTTAAGACGAGGTCGAGCTGATGCAGTGGTGGGATCTGGGGTGACACCATGACACCTTGTGCTTCTCCTTATTGTTGAAGAAGGTGTTGGTGATGGCCAGCTTGTGGTAAGAGCAAAGTTCCAGGAGTCTATGACCGTTTTCATTTTGCTTCCCATACATCAATATACACTTGTTATGATTAGGCAATGAAAGAGGTATTTGGCAAAACATTCAGTTGTCTGTATGTTACTTCCAGTGCACCCTATTAGGATTTCAGGGCACGTTTATGGACTGTTTCAGGTTTCTATATAGATTTTTCTGCACAATAATCCCATATATTTGAGACGTAATTTATAGCAAGGACTAGCACTAAGACATACCCCGCATCAGGCACCATCTGCATGGACCAGACTTTCTCTGCTCTGTTACTGCACTGTTCTGATTCTCTGTCATCATTGAAATCTTGTCTGAGATCTACTCTGTTCACATAATAATAATAATAATAATAATATATTTTATTTATATAGCGCAAAATCTTGACAAAATCAAATCTAAGCGCTGAGCGTATACATGCATACATACCTACATACATATGAGCGTATACATGCATACATACATGCTTACATACTTACATACATAAATCTAAGCTGAGCGTATACATGCATACATACATACATACATAAATCTAAGCGTATACATACATACATACATACATACATACGTACGCACATGCATACATAGTAATTACAATATTTATATAGCGCAAATCTCGACAAAATCAAATCCAAGCGCCGAAAAGACACACACGCACACACGCACGCACGCACGCACCACACACACACACACACACACACACACACACACACACACACACACACACACACACACACACACACACACACATGCATGCATGCCACAAATGGGGAGAAAAGAATAAAAGCAATAAAAGCAAGAATAAAACCAATGGAAAACCACAGAGAGCACATCATATACAATTATATATTAAAACAAAGTGATTCCCCTCCGAGCGGAGACAGGCTGCAGAGGGGGGTTGAGTGAGGTTAGGATTTTATGCAGAGGAGAAAAGGTGAGTTTTGAGAGCGGACTTGAAGGAGGCAAAAGTAGGTTGCTGACGGACTGAGAGAGGAAGTTTGTTCCAGGAGAGTGGACCAGAAACAGAGAAGGCTCGTGGACCATAGGTATTGAGCTTAGTGCGTGGAAAGCGAAAAGTCAGAGGATCGGAGGCAGAGCGGAGGATACGTGAGGGAACATAGATCTCAAGTAGGCTTGACAGGTAATCGGGGGCTGCGTTATTGAGGCTTTTGTAGCACATGGTGTCTAGTTTGTACTGTATGCGCTTTGATACAGGGAGCCAGTGAAGTTGTGCCAGGAGAGGAGATATGTGGTCAGCTTTTTTCTTTTTGAGTACAAGGCGTACAGCATTGTTTTGAATGCGCTGTAGGATGTGAATGGTGGAGGCAGGAAGACCAGACAGGAGTGAATTGCAATAGTCAATGCGAGACATTATGAAGGAGAGAACGAGTTTTGCAGTTGTTTCGACAGAGAGATACTTCCTGATCAGGCTTATACGATGGAGATGATAGTAGCAAGATCTGGCAGTTTGAGAAACAAAGTTGTTCATGGACAGGGTAGAGTCAATGCAGACACCAAGGTTTTTAGCTGAATCAGAAATTGGGACTGATGTGTTACATAATGGGAGAGAAAGAGGAGGCAGCTGGGAAAGTTTCTGACGGGTGCCAATGAGGATAGCTTCTGTCTTGTCGTCATTAAGCTGAAGTCTATTGTGTGTCATCCAGTTCTTAATGTCCGAGTAACACTCAGTGGTGCGAGTCAACAGGCGCTGTATATTATCAGGTGAGTCACTATCTTGAAGTTGGGTGTCATTAGCATAGAAGTGGTGTTTTATAGAGTGGGAGTTGATGATGGTGGACAGGGGGGAGGTATAAAGAGTGAAAAGAACAGGGCCAAGGACAGATCCTTGTGGAACACCACAGGTCAGGTATGCAGGTTGAGAGTAAGTGCCATTGATGAGAACAGTTTGTTTTCTGTTTGATAAATACGAAGTGAAAAAGGAGAGAGCAATGTCAGAGATGCCAAAAGTATGATGAAGTCTAGAAAGGTTATAATCATTGATACACACCCGTCACCCTTCTGACCGTTGCCTAGCGCTGTCTCTCTCTGTCGCTGTGTCTCTGTCTGTCTGTCTGTCTGTCTGTCTGTCTGTATGTCTGTCTGTCTGTCTCTCCCTCCCTCTCTCTCTCTCTCTCTCTTTCTCTCTCGTTTGCTTTCTCTGTCTGTCTGTCTCTCTGTCTGTCTGTTTCTCTGTCTGTCTGTCTCTCTGTCTGTCTCTCTGTCTTTCTGTCTCCCCCTCTCTCCTTCCCTCTCTGTCTCTTTTGCTTTCTCTCTCTCTCTCTCTTCTCTTTCTCTCTGTGTTTGCACGTGTGTGTGTGTGTGTGTGTGTGTGTGTGTGTGTGTGTGTGTGTGTGTGCGCGCGCGCGCGTTTGCGCCTAAATACTGTTTAATGCCCAGCCGACTGCGTACAGCCACACCAGGTTATATCCATTTCAGCACACACAGAATACTTCAACAGGGGTAAAAAAGGAAGAGAAAATTAAGTTTAGGTACACATAAGTACCACATGTTGTGTGTCTGTGTATGTGTGTGTGTGTGTGTGTGTGTGTGTGTGTGTGTGTGTGTGTGTGTGTGTGTGTGTGTGTGTGTGTGTGTATGTGTGTGTGTGTGTCTGTGTACATTCGTCAACACGCACAAAGCTTGTCCTTTCCAAGTTTGCTTAGGTACCAAACTAAACTGACACTACAAGATAGGCTGCAATCTTGCCACGATTTTAATTCTTCGATTCCAGCACCCTGTCCACCAGCATCATGCACTGTCAATCATGCTAGCAGCTATGCTAGTTTTTTTGTCCTTTTCTCCCGACAAAGGCCAGTTGACAGAAAATGTGCGCCTGTCTTGTCTGGTTGTATTGAATACGCGTTCTAATTTTATTTTCGTGTTTTTATGGTTCCTGTTTGCTTGAACGCGGGCAGTCACACTCGTTTTGGATTTCACGCCAGCACAGCAAAAACTTAACCTTTTGACTCCCTAACCCTTTCCACCAGTTTCCAGCAGGAAAAGGTTGGGGAGTCAGAGGGTTAAGTTTTTGCAGTTGGTGGATAGGGTGTGGGAGTCAAAAGGTCAACATATCACGGACAATGTTCATCATCATGTGTCCTGCCGCATGGCGTTGGCCATCATGGCCCTCCACACGAATCTATCCCCTGTCGCTTCAAGTACATCTCTGCAGGCAGACAATGTTAACCCTTTGACTCCCACACCCTATCCACCAATAGCAAAACACATGTCCCTTTGACTCCCTCACCCTATCCACCAGCTTCCTGCTCTGTGTGTGTCTCTCTTTCTCTCTCTCACTCTCTCTCTCTCTCTGTCTCTGTCTTTCTCTCTCTCGCTCTCTCTGTCTTTCTCTCTCTCTCTCCCTGTCTTTCTCTCTGTCTCTCTGTCTCCCCCTCTCTCTCTGTCTCCCTCCCTCTCTCTCTTTCTCTCTGTCTCTCTTTCTCTCTCTTTCTTTCTCTTGCAAACAACGTTGACAATGCAGGATGCCGGTGGACAGTGTGCGGGAATCAAAGGGTTTACATCCCAGATTTCTCTCAGTTTGGGCAGTCTTGGCTTTTGTTCAAGAGCACCCTTTACAAGAGTACGAATTAAGGTTGTGTTCCCAAATGAAAAAAACAAAAACTTTAAAACTTTGTTTAGGTAGCAGCTGAGCGCCGATCGTGGTTCTTTAATTTAAGTCGTAAACGAAGCGTTCTCATGTATTAATGGCATCGGTTTTGGCTCTAATGAAATATGATGTGCAGAAGCAATGTTAGGTATTCAAGGCCAGTTTTTGGTACATGTTTTATTGTACTTATTGTGTTATAATGTTGAGAGTTCCATGGACAGCAAAGAAAACAAACGAGACAGTCTTGATGGAGGCAGACACAAGTAGATCACTCATAAGGAAGATTAGGAAAAGACAAGCAACATTTATTGGCCATTTTATGAAGAAGGGGGATTTGGAGCACCTGGTACACACGGGAAAGCTGGAGGGAAGGAGAGCACCAGGTAGACCTAGGGAGAGAATGCTGGACGGACTTGCAGAGTGGCTGGGGATGAGGAGGGTGGGGGAGATGCTAGGGGCAACGAGAGATAGAGATGGTTGGAAGTCCATGGTCGCCAACGCCATGCGGCAGGGCACCTGATGATGATGATGATTGTGTTAAAACATTAGTATTCAGGTTTGTTAAACCCTGTGGTGAAAACTGGATGGAGTGGTCAACACCAGGAGCATAGTCTTAGATTATGTGCGTGAATGTATTGATATGTGTACTGACTTTTTCACTTTTTTGTTTGTTTGGTTGGTTGGTTGGTTGGTTGGTTGGTTGGTTGGTTGGTTGGTTGGTTGATTGGTTGGTTGGTTGGTTGGTTGGTTGGTTGGTTGGTGTGATTGGTTGGTTGGCTGGTTGGTGTGGTTGGTTGGTTGGTTAGTTGGTTGGTTGGTTGATTGGTTGGTTGGTTGGTTGGTTGGTTGGTTTGGTTTGGTTTGGTTTGGTTTGGTTTGGTTTGGTTGGTTGGTTGGTTGGTTGGTTGGTTGGTTGGTTTGGTTTGGTTTGGTTTGGTTTGGTTTGGTTTGGTTTGGTTTGGTTTGGTTTGGTTTGGTTGGTTGGTTTGTTTGCTTGTTTGTCTGCTTGTTTGTCTGCTTGTTTGTTTGTTTGTTTGTTTGTTTTCTTTGGCAAGGCGAACGAAATGTGTGTGTTTTAAGATAGTTGTAGCCCTGACATGTTCTGTGCAGTCGGCTGGGCACTAAACAATAAGAATAAGAATACACGCTGACAAAACGTTTGACAAGCGGGCCGCTACTTCTCTCCAGCTGGGACATCCATCTTTGCCAGCCCTGTCCTGCATCCTAGATGGACCCCACAGCATCATGACTGTCATCGTCATCGTCATACCATCATTATCGCATAGCAAAAACCAGACCAGCCTCTGTAGCCACTGTAGGGCTGTAGAAAATGGGACGCCCCCCCCCCCCCCCCAAACAAACAAACAAACAAACAACAACAACAAACAAACAAACAAAGGGATGAGCGCAGAGGAAATCTTTCTCAGTGCGATGGTCTTAAAAGAAATCCACTGCAGAAAAAAAAAATACCTGAAGTTACTTGTGTGCAAAGTATCAAGCAAAGATAGGAAATATCTGGGGCTTTCTGAAGTCGCTATCAACACAGGCCTACACTCCTGGCATGCACACACACAACAGAGTTCATGCAGGGCCTACAACGTGCACATCAAGAAGTGGCAGGGATATGCAAGTGGCTGATAAGTGGATTTCATTTCTACTGCCTCTCGTGGATGCTGTGAATTTTTTGGGCCTTCTTGAGGACAGATTTTTTATCATTTATTTCATTTTTATTGCTTAAAACTCAGCCGACTGCGCAGAGCCATATCAACACAGGCTTGTCAAAACATACTCAACATATGGTTGAAAAAAAAGGATGGAAAAAAAATGAAGTACATATATCAATGCATGCATACATAAAATCTAAGGATATGCCCTTGGCGTTGACTATTCCGCCCGATTTGTCACAAAAAGACTTAAAAAACTGAATAAAATGTGAACGTAAGAATACTAAAGCATGCATAAAAATGGCCTAAATTACCTAAAAATTGTCCCTGCACAGCACATTTCCTTAGAGCCAAACATACAGTCAATTTAAAGCCAAACATGCAGTCAATTTAGAGCCAAACATACAGTCAATTTAGAGCCAAACATACAGTCAATTTAGAGCCAAACATGCAATCAATTTAGAGCCAAACATACAGTCAATTTAGAGCCAAACATGCACTCAATTTAGAGCCAAACATACAGTCAATTTAGAGCCAAAAATGCAGTCAATTTAGAGCCAAACATACAATCAATTTAGAGCCAAACATACAGTCAATTTAGAGCCAAACATACAGTCAATTTAGAGCCAAACATGCAGTCAATTTAGAGCCAGAGCAGGATTGCAAAGCCAGAGCAGGATTGAGGCAGCCGAGATGTGGTTTCTCAGAAGAATGTTGAGAGTACCATGGACAGCAGGGAAGACAAACGGGACAGTCTTGATGGAGGCAGACACAGGTTGATCACTGATAAGGAACCAAGCAACCAAGCAAGCAACCAAGCAAGCAACCAAGCAAGCAACCAAGCAAGCAACCAAGCAAGCAAGCAAGCAAGCAACCAACCAACTAAATAAATAGACAGACAGAGACAGACAGATAGAGGGGCAGAGACAGACAGATAGACAGACAGGCAGACAGAGAGACAGGCAGACAAGGCAGGCAGGCAGACAGACACAGACAGACAGGCAGAGACAAAGTGAGAGAGACAGAGAGAAAAAAAATGAACTGTGTGTGTGTGTGTGTGTGTGTGTGTGTGTGTGTGTGTGTGTGTGTGTGTGTGTGTGTGGTGTGTGTGTTTGTGTGTGTATGTGTGTGTGTGTATGTATGTGTGTTTGTGTGTGTGTCTGTCTGTGTGTGTGTCTGTCCGTCTGTCTGTGTATGTGTGTGTGTGTATACAGGAAAGAATTTCACGTGACACTGACCACAAACACGGAAAACCCCTCCACAACTGCACGCGCAAACAGCCACATGACAGTAGACGTAACAACCCTAAGCGTGATGAACGCACACTGGGGAATTCCTCTCAAACCATTCTCCGACAGACTGACAGACAAAGACAGAGAGACAAACAGACAGACATACAGATAGACAGAGACAGAGAGAATAACAGAAAGAGAAACAGAGAGTGAGAGACAGGCAGACAGATAGACAGAAAGAGAGACAGAATAAGAAAGAGAGACAGAGAGTGATGGTAAAAGAGAGAGTGAGAGAATGACTTAGGAAGAGACAGAGAAAGAATGTGAGACAGAGAAACAGAGACAAATGGAGAAATACACAGAAAGAATGACAGAAACAGGCAGACAGAGAGAGAAATGATAGACTAAAGCATTCAATCGATACATATTAGCTGAGCATACCTTTTCAGCTACAGGACAGTCTCTATCAGCAGAAAGACTTGTGATTTTGACAAGACACCAGCAGAATGAAGCAGCTGCTTTATTAATAGATATCTTGTGGATTTATATATATATATATATATATACGAGGGTGACTCAACAAGTAATGCCTTAACCAAACATTTACAAAATAGTCACATGCTGCTGGTTACTGATTACATAGTTTTAAATATGCTGTGTCATAGAGTATCTTCATGGATTAAGGTCACAGGTTCAAACTCTGACCTCCCTTTTTTTGTATGTGTGTGTGTGTGTGTGGGATTTAAAATTTTTTTTTTTTTATCTCTAGTCAGCAAAGATATTGCGTCACTGTTGATTGGAAAAATTGAGGCCAAACGAAATACAGGCAGCCCAGCCACCTTCTATATGAACAATATCATCAACAACAGCGCTGTGAAGGTCTATGTAGTAGCACAGAGAAGTCACTGGAGTGAAGAGAGGAGTGTTGCTGTAAATGTTTTTGATGTGATTACCATCGACCATGATGGTGTTGATGGGTGACAGGTGATTGATTGGCACTTGTGATACTCTAGTCACAGTTTCAAATCCATGAGAAGTTTGGAGTGTAAAGTGTATTCAAGAGGTATTAATTCTGTTTGGAATAATTCCTACGCGCTCCGTCCAACAAGCCATCAGTTATAAGGCAGATTCTTTGGGCTTTCACAAAACCTTATGAGCTTGCAAGGTCTCAAGTTCTACAACAATGCATTCTGTAAATGATCATGTATTAGCTGGATGATTTATTACACACACGCACGCGCGCGCGCACGCACACACACGCACAAACACACATATGCAGACATACACACACATACATATTGGGGTGGGAGAGGAAGGGTTGGGACAAAGATGTCGTTTGGACGGGAAAAGATGGCATTATTTTGTGAACAGTCTTCGTTCGAAAAAGTTTGTGATTCGTGTGTTCATCCCTGAATAAACAGTCCCCCAAAAGAGGTACCAAACTCATCATTCTATTTTTTGTTTTGTTTTTGTTTTTGGTTTATCTGCAAATATCTATGTATGTATGTATCTATATTTTCATCTATATCTATATCTGTATCTGTATTTATATCTATAGCTATATATACATCTACATCTATAGCTATATCTGACTTTATCTTTCTATCTATCTGTCTGTCTGTCTGTCTGTCTGTCCATTTACCTATCTATATATACACATATAGACACACACACATATATTTATATATGTATTCATATACATGTTTATCATATATATTCATACATATGTTTTTATATGTATATGGACATATATAAATATGCATCATACATATTTATTAAGGGAGTAAACCCTAACAGAAAAAAACACCACTGCCCCGTGGTTATCTCCCATGGTTATCTCAGGAGAAAATATGGCTAATGGAGTAATCCCTGGCAGAAAATCACACCTACTGCCTTGTGGGTAGTCATGCAAATGACACAGGCTGGTGGGAAGTCTGTACAAGTACTGATGGAGGCAACTGCAAACCACCATTATATACTCCCAATAATATTATGGATAGCCAAAATACGAAAAAGGTAAACGATGTTAATAGGGTCTCCTGTGGAGCACCTTCAGCCTATAGGGACCGTCATGCTATGCAGGTTACACCCAATTGTCAGTAAGCTACTGAGATCAAATTAAGAAATATCAAAAAGGCAACGTAGAATGTAAGGACATTGCTGCAAAAGGGAAAATTGGAAAATGTCAAGATGGAGATGGAAAGGCTTAACACCAATATCTTAGGACTAGCGACAGTGAGATAAAAGGGGGCAAGCACGATAACATCAGGCAAGCATACAATAATATATACTAATGGAAACACACATGAAAGACAACTAGGCATCATAATGGAAATGGACAAGTCAAAATCAATCAAGGCATACTGGGCTGTGTCAGACCAAGGTTTTCTTATTAACTTAGATGGAAAGTCATTTGATATCAACATCATCCAAGTATATGCACCATCATCCGCAAGTACTCATGAGGAAATTGAAAACCTCTATGAAGTATTATATATAGCAAGGGATCAATGGAAATCACAGGATATTACAGTGATAATGGAGATTTTAATGCTAAAGTGGGACAGGAGAGAGTGGAGGATACAGTTGGATCTCATGGCTTGGCACACAAAGTACAAAGGGAGAGGAACTTGTGGAAAGCGCACAGATGAATGAGTTTATAGTACAAAACACCTCGTCTGAGCAGCCTAACAGAAGAAAATGAACATAGATGAGTCCAGGAGATAGTACAAATATCAACATGATTACATCCTGAAGAATAAAAGATTTAGAAATTCTTTACTGATAGCAAATACACTACAAGGGGCAGACGGCAACAGTGACCTCAATCCTGTAATGAGAAGATTCAGGCTAAAACGAAAGAAAAGAAAACAGACCAAAAGTAGTATCAAAACTAAATCTTGGACTCTTAAAGACAGATGAAGTGACCCGTTGCTGGGTGTAGTTTTGCTGTAATTCTTTATAAGCATCTAACATAAGTTGTCAACTATATGTTGACTGGTAATAACTGGTAGATATGATCTTTACATATTGAGGTTATCAATCATGTGAAACATAACATAATATGTTTTATCATGTATGGTTTGTGTTGTTTAACTTGCATATCCAGATAAGCTTTAGCTTGTTTATAAACTGCTTCATGTCAACAAACCAATTCATCCTTCATGAATATGTTTTATGCATATTTTCTAGTAATGTGGTCTGGTGTTCCCTTCTATGTAAATTTGAAGCACAACATTTGTCAGTTTTTAACAAAGGTATCGAGTGGATTAGGGATCAAGCATTCACAGATGTGCAATTTGAGATTAAATTAAAGATTTTAGAACATCTACTCGTCCCAGTGAGGTGATTAATCTTTTTGTCCATCCCTTGAATAACTTAAACATTTCTCAAAACGTATCATCAAAATTAAGTTTTCATGGTGGAAGTTTTGAAAATATTTGGATTTGGTCCAGACATCTGTCAGTGGATCCACACTTTTTATAATAGAAGAAAATCAACTATCATTGTTATTGATGTTGTTGTTGTTGCTGTTGTTGTTGTTGTTGTGTTGTGTTGTCATCGTTGTTCTTATGTACTATACATTTACAAGACACAGAGTGTATTGTTTATAGATTGACTGATAGCACACACACACACACACACATACACACACACACACACACACACACACACACACACACACACACACACACACACACACACTACACACACACACATACACACACACACACACACACACACACACACACACACACATATATATACACACACACACACACACACAATACATATACACATAATATATATATATATATATATATATATCACAATCACACTGTGTGTCTATCTGTATGTTTTTTTTTTTTTCTTTCTTTCTTTGTTTGTTTTTGTGTGTGTGTTTGTGCGAGTGTGTGTATCTAACGGTTCGTGTGTATGTATGTGCATCTATCTGTTTGTGTGTGTCTGTGTGTGAGTGTCTATCTGCATATGTATGGAAGCGTGTGTGTACATGTGTGTGCGTGCACGCCCACGCGTGTGCATGAGACGAATTAGTACAACACTGCTGAAGATGAAAACAACAGAATAATGTGAAGTGTGTACCCCAGTGGTTAAAGTACTCACATTGAACGAGAGAAACTCTGGTTCATATCGCAAATGAGACAGGTATATGTTTTCCCCCACCTCTCCACTACCCACCAAATTGTAACTGGAGGTTTAGGTATTAATCTTCCAAAGGAGATGATAAACCAAGGTCCTGTGTGCAGCATGCATTCAACGCACGTTTAAGAACCCACGGTAATAAAGAAATGGTCCCTTGGCATATTCACGTACAATAATCAACTTTTATAGATTAAAAAACTATACACCCATACAGCAAAAAAGGAAAGTAAATGAGTTGAGCTGGACTGCAGTGATGCGTTCTCCACGGGTAGAGCAGCTCACTTTTAACATGGTAAATCCACTGTGCCAGACTTCAACATTAAAAAAATCAACTTCAGAGAAAGATCACAACCTGTGAAATAAGATGTTTCAGAAAAGCAGGGGCAAGATCAAAAGAAACATCATTAGTAACGAAATGACTGGACAGATACTTGGATTGTCACCTGTCAACACTACATTACACAATAACAGATCAATTAGAATTGCCATCTGAACAGGTCGTCAATCCATCCACCAGACATTCAAGCTTTACACAACACCAGGTGCTCAGGTTGTAGACAGAGAGGAAGTCCATTGGGAAGGTAGATAGATGGAGTGACAGACACTCTTCTCTCTCTACACCATGACTCTCCCCGCCAACATTCCTGTTTAGCTGCAAAGCAGCAGCTTCATCTCCCAGAGATGCATACTTGTACAGACAGAAAAACTAAAGTAAATCCATTGTACGAAAAGAAGAACAAGAACATGAAAAAGGAGGAGGAGGAACAGAAAAAAGAACAAGAAGAACAAGAACAAGAAAGAAAGAAAGAAGAAGAAAAGAAAAAGAAGAAAAAAGAAAGACAGATAGAAAGAAAGATGGAAAAAGAAAGAAAGAAAGAAAGAAAGAAAGAAACAAACAAACAAACAAAGAAAGAAAAAAAGAAAAGTCAGTTAATGACAAACCATTGCCATTACAATAATATGTACATGCAATATTTTGGGAACACTGTATGACCTTGTGGGCCTATCTTTTTAGTGAATGTGCATGCACCTGAAGATACACGTATCAGTCTGTGAGTTTTCCGCTTTATCTGGGTCAAAGGAACACTTCGTGACCCGACGAGTGATCTTGTGCAGTGTTGACACACAGTGGGTCGCGTAAAGCAAATTGAATCACGTGTGCCCTCTTTCCCTTAACGTTCCCCCCAAACCTGTTTGTCTGTCTATCTGTCTGTCTTTCTCCCTCCTTCACTCTATAACACGTTTTCATTATTATAAAAATTATTAATAACAATAATAATAAGGGAGGTTTCTAGACAGATTCGAATCCCGAACTTTCCAACTCTAAGGCCTGTGACTAAAAAACCGCTCGGCCTAAAAAAAAAAAAAAAAATCGTATTCACCATGACGTTTGCAGAATAGTAGAACGGGGCACTAAGACCTAATATAATCACAGCTTTATAGGGTCACTCTAACCACCTTTGACATGCCCCACCCCCACCCCCACACCACCTCATCCCTGCTGTACCTCTCCCGTCCCTTTGTATTGTCAATTGAAAGACATGAAGCTAACCCTTTGCCTCCTGTACTCTATCCATATTTGTGAATATACTAGAAATAGAAAGCAAAGGTAAGGGGTTGTACCCTATCCATATTTGTGAATATACTAGAAATAGAAAGCAAAGGTAAGGGGTTGTACCCTATCCATATTTGTGAATATACTAGAAATAGAAAGCAAAGGTAAGGGGTTGTACCCTATCCATATTTGTGAATATACTAGAAATAGAAAGCAAAGGTAAGGGGTTGCAGCTAAACAGCAAGAAGACTGAAGTCATGGTGATCGGTAAAAAACACGAAATCCCCTCATGCAAAATAACAGCAAACGGCACAACCTTGAGACAGGTTGATAAGTTTAAATATCTGGGAACGATCATTTCACAAGTCGGCAGATGCACATCAGAAATAGGCAGCAGAATAGGCCAATACAAAACAGCATTCAAGAAGATGAAAAGCATTTTTAACAACAAATGCCTATCAATTAACATCAGGAAGAGAGTTCTTGAATGTTATAAAGAACCAATACTGTTATATGGTTGTGAGACGTGGACAGTCACAAAGCAAAGCCAGAACAAGATTGAGGCAGCCGAGATGTGGTTTCTAAGAAGAATGTTGAGAGTTCCATGGACAGTAAAAACAAACGAGACAATCTTGATGGAGGCAGACACAAGAAGACCATTGATAAGAAAGACTAGGAAAAGATGGGCAACACTTATAGGCCATTTTATGAGGAAAGGGGAATTGAAGCACCTAGTCACAACAGGAAAGCTGGAGGGAAAGAAAGCACCAAGTAGACCCAGGGAGAAAATATTGGACGAACTTGCAGAGTGGCTGAAGACAGAGAGGGTGGAAGACGTGCTTGCGGCAACAAGGGATAGAAACAGATGGAAGGCCATGGTCGCCAACGCCATGTGGCAAGGCATTTGATGATGATGATGATGACCCTACCCACCCATCGCAATCCCCTGAGGGCTCTTTCAGTATAAATAGTATCCACACCTGGAAATTCTGTGCTAGAAATTTCCTCTTTCCTGTCACTCACTTGGTTTCTGCCTTCCTCCTTTGCTTTCTGTCATTTCTTCCTGTCATTTTCTGCCTTGCTGGTCCATGCATCTGTGTGTGTTCAGTAAAGTCTTACGTACTTTCTCTTAGGACTGATAATTGGGCACATGCATTAAGTGGAAATCCAATCTACCAGACAACCTGAAAAGGAACTTCTTCAGCAGTAAGTATGTAAGCAATAGAGTCCGTTCTTACATATGGCTCAATCTCTTGGACCCTGACAATGACATTGGAGAAGATTGATGAAGCATACATTGAGGGAGTCAAAGGGTTAAGTTATTGCTTTAACAGCATGGTTGACAATGCTGAGTGCTGGTGGATGTAAGGTGAAGGAGTCAAAGGGTTAAAAGATGCTTGCTTTGCTGGTGTGGTTGATAATGCAGCGTGCTGGGGGATGGTGAGGGAGTTGAAGGGTTAAGTGTTTGCTTTTCCTTTGTTAGCTTAGTTGATATTGCACGGTTTGTGGACAGAGTGCAGGGGCCAAAGGATTACGTGCTGAGCGTAAGGTACACATGAAACACGATGTATGTTACTACTCACGCACAACACTCACCGCAGTCCTGTCTTCATGACATTTCTATGGTGTCCACTTTGCTGGATGGGTTTTTATAACCTTCATATAACGTCCGATCCCATTCACGCGCGCGTGCGCGCGCGCACACACACGCACGCACACACACACACACACGCACGCACACACACACACACACGCACGCACACACACACACACACGCACTACACCACTCAAGCAGTCAGTCTCTCTCTCTTTCTCTCTCTCTCTCTCTCTCACATGCACATACAAACGAACACACACGCACATACCTGCACACACATACACACGCACTCGCACACACACTCACACACTCTCTCCTCTCTCTTCTCTCTCTCTCTCTCTCTCCTCTCTCACATATGCACATACAAACGACCACACACGCACATACCTGCACACACACACACACACACACACACACACACACACACACACACACACACGCACTCGCACACACATACACACACACACACACACACACCTCTCTCTCTCTCTCTCTCTCTGGTTTAAATTTCACTTTCTCAAGATTCATGTCTCCACATTGGGAATGATAAATATCCAGATTGACTGGCACCACTGGTATCACGTGAAGGTATCGTGTCATAGCTGTAGTTCTTGCTTGCCAGGTTTGGGGATTTTACACACACACACACACACACACACACACACACACACACACACACACACACACACACACCACACACACACATACAAACACACGCGTGCGCGCGCGCTCACACACACGCACACAGGCACAGAAAGACACAAAGCTATGGGGTCACAGTGGGGTGTAGCCTATAGACTTACTGCACAATGTTGTAGGAAATCAGTGGGTGTGAGAAATCCAACACAAGTGTCACTGCCCGCGTTCAAGCAAACAGGAACCAGAAGAAAACACAATAAAAGAATCAGAACGCGTATTTAACACAACCAAAAGACAGGAGCAAATTTTCGGCCACTGGCCTTTGTCAAGCGTAAACGTAAGATCACAAATGTATAAACACCAAATACAAAAATCAGGAGAAAAACTGAAACTCCCCTGCTGGTCCAGTGGGAGAAAATAGAAAATGGTCAAGGTGTGCCTATTTACCTACTGCACAAAGCTAGGTCACAATGGATGTAGCTATTACCACTGCACAAAGCTATAGGGTCAACAAAACTGTAAAGCCTATTCACCTACTGCACAAGCTATAGGGTCACAATGTGTAGCCTATTCACCTACTGCACAAAGCTGATAGGGTCACAATGTGATAGTCCTATTCACCTACTGCACAAAGCTATAGGGTCACAATGTGTAGCCTATTCAACTACTGCACAAAGCTATAGGGTCACAATGTGTAGCCTATTTACCTACTGCACAAAGCTATAGGGTCACAATGTGTAGCCTATTCACCTACTGCACAAAGCTATAGGTCACAATGTGTAGCCTATTTACCTACTGCACAAAGCTATAGGGTCACAATGGATGATAGCCTATTCTACCTACTGCACAAAGCTATAGGGTCACAATGTGTAGCCTATTCACCTACTGCACAAAGCTATAGGTCATGTGTAGCCTATTCCTACTGCAAAAGCTATAGGTCACATGTGTAGCCTATTCACAAGCTTAGGGTCTGGTTAGCCATTCACTACTGCACAAAGCTATAGGGTCACATTGGGTGTAGCCTATTCACCTACTGCACAAAGCTATAGGCACATGTGTAGCCTATTCCCCTACCACAAAGTAGGCACATGGTGTAGCCTATTCACCTACTCACAAAGTTAGGTCACGGGATGTAGCCTATTAACAAAGCTGTAGGATGTTAGCCCATTCACCTACTACACAAAGCCATAGGGTCACAATGGATGTACATTAACCACATTAACCCTTTGTCTACCTGTCTGTAGAGTATGCCACGCTGTTACCTATGATAACAAAGCAAAAACTTATCTTTCGATTCCCTCAGACAATCCCACAAAAAACGGTCTGCTCTGTCAGTGCCAGCATTAAGCTGTAAGCTGCTGCAAATTCTAGTGTCTGTGGTGTTTCATCATTTATGTCTGACTCATCAAACTGTAAGATTTTTTATAAACCAACAGAAAGTTCTCTGTCTGAAGTTTACAATGAGTACAACACACCGGAGAAAGGAGAAAGTAATCTGCACTTAAGAAGTGTTTACATTCACGCCATGCTACAGACTTTTTCAACAGGCTCGTGCTCCGACAACGAATAAAGCTTCAACTTTCATACATGCTGTGTAATGCGTGGAACTATTCTGACCATTCATAATTAGCATTCTTAAAAGTTCAGTCTAGCCACTACTGGTATCGTCATCATCAGGTGCCTTGCTGCATGATGTTGGCGATCATGGACTTCGATCTGTCTCTATCTGTTGTTGCCTCAAGCATCTCTTCCACCCTCTTTGTCCTCAGCCACTCTGCAAGTCCATTTAGTATCTTCTCCCTGGGTATACCTGGTGCTCTCTTCCTCTCCAGCGTTTCCGTCGTGACCAGGTGCTCCAATTTCCCCCTCCTCATAAAATGGCCTACAAATGTTGCCTGTCTTTTCCTAATCTTCCTTATGAATGATTTTCTTGTGTCTGCCTCCATCAAGACTGTCTCGTTTGTTTTCTTTGCTATCCATGGAACTCTCAACATTCGTCTTAGAAACCACATCACAGCTGCCTCAATCTTGTTCTGGCTTTGCTTGTTGACTGTTCACGCTTACAGAGGTTCAAAATTCAAGAACTCTCTTCCTGATGCTAATTGATAGGCATTTGTTGTTAAGAATGCTTGTCATCTTCTTGAATGCTGTTTTGGTGTGGCTGCCTCTGCTGACTTTTCTGATGTGCATCTGCCGTCTGGTGGAATGATCATTCCCAGGTATTTGAGCTTATCAACCTGTCTCGAGGTTGTGCCGTTTGCTGTTATTTTGCATGAGGGATTTCATGTTTTTTACTGATCACCATGACTTCAGTCTTCCTGCTGTTTAGTTCCAACCCTTTATCTTTGCTTTCTATTTCTAGTATATTCACAAGATTTTGTAGATCCCTTTCGTTTTCTGCAACCACCACAGTGTCATCTGCATATCGAATGATGTTTATCATTTTCTCCCAATCTTTATTCCAGGGTCTTCCTCTAGGTTTCTTCGCTGTAAAGTGAAAACAGATCCGGTGACAAAACACAACCCTGTATAACTCCTCTTTTGATGTTTTGGAAAGAGCTGATATTGTTTTATATTCTCATTGCAGCTGTTTGTTCCCAATACATATTTCTGATTATTCGTAGATCTTTTCCATCAATATTGAGTCTTTCTAGTTGGTTCATCAATTCTTCATGTCTTACCCGATCGAAAGACTTGGTATGGTCAACAAAGCATTAATATAAATCCTTATTCATCTCGATTGACCTCTCTATGATAGTTCTTAGGATGTATATGGCATTAATAGTTCCTTTCCTTTCTACAAATCCACACTGTTCATCTGCTATTTCTCTTTTGATTCATGATTATTCTTAATGAGATTTTTGTTACATGACTCGTCAAACTGATTGTGCGATTGAGTTCACATTCTATAGCCCCTGTCTTCTTTACAAGAGCAATTGGAAATTGATTTTGACATATCTTTGGGGATTTTTCCAGTGTCGTAAATTTCATTAAGCAGGACTATTATTTTTTCAATACCAAATTCCTACAGGGCTTCAATCGTCTCTGTCGCAATATTGTCTGGTCCTGGGGCTTTTCCTGGTTTCATCTTTTTCAGTGCAGTTCTAACTTTATCTTTCATTATGGGTGGTCCTTCAAAGTTCTTTCTTATAATGTGTTCTTCGTTTCTGTCATCTTCAAAAAGGTCTTTAATGTACTTTCCCCGTCTGTCTAATATTTTGTCTTTTTCCATGATAAGCGTGGCATCTTTCGATTTTAAGCAACAAGTTGATGTGCAGTTCGTCAGTACAAACCCTGAGGATCCGTTTTGTGTCGGTCTTCTATTTCTTTGCATTTTGTTTTCAGTCAAGCTTTATTAGCTTCATTGCACCTATTCCTGATTTCTTTCTTTATCTTCCTGTATATCTCCTCGTTTTTCTTTGCCTTCCTCCGTTCCTCCATCAAGCCTAAAATTTCTTTTGTCATCCAGTTCTCTTTCGCTTTTCTGTCTACTTCAGGGATTTCATCACAAGCTTCATTTATCGAATTTACTATTGGTATCACTCACCACAATCCGGGTCTCTGGAACATGTGCGCCACAGGCGGCGGGTAATTAGTGTCACTCTTCACTTGCCAGGAAATGCTTCCCTGAGGCAGCGGTGTTTGTACTCCAGTGTACACACCTACATACACACATGCACGTGAGCGTGCACACACGTCTTTCTTTATACACTACACTGTCAGTTAAGTTTCTGGTTACATGTTTTATACTTGTGTGAAAATAACAATGCAATGAAGTTGGTATGTTATAGCAAATACAATTCTATTTACATTTAGTTATCTGTATAATTATATATATATATTCTGCTATCTGAACTCGTCACATATCAGGTCTGTTTGTTGTTTTGTTTTGTTTGTTTGTTTGTTTGTTTTTTGATTGATTGATTGATTTATTTTTTGTTTCTTGGTGGAGTTAACTGTATCAGTGGAGACGCTAGCGTCAGTTGTTCCTTCATCAATATATTCAGTCTGTCACTGTCATTCCTTATTCCCCAGGCCCTCCTGTTTAGCATGTTGACTGTGGCATGAACCCCCTCCCCACCCCCACCCCCTGCTGGCCGTGTATAATGTGCAATGTAATGCAGTACAGAGAGAAACGTGTCCCACGTAACGACTGACAGCCTATCCAATAATGTACTTTTCAGGTGCGTCTGCTCCAGTGACCTAAAACTTGGGTAAACATGCACCAGGTCGCAGAGCGCTGTTTCACCATTACGTTTTTTGAACTCGTGGGGTGAGGGGCCTAGTCCAAGATTCCCGCTGTAAAGCCCAGACATAACCTGTGGGTGTTCAGACAGACGGAGGGAAGTCTTTGTAAGTAATCTGTTTTTATCTCTTCTTCTTCTTGTTATTCATTTATTTATTTCCAGAACGAGAGAGAACGCCCGCGTTCAAGTGAACCGATTTAAATCTTTTCTCTCAATGGACGAAGCAGCACGGAAGTTTTAGTGTTTTTCTCCTAATTTTTGTGTTTGTTCGTTTGTGATCTTACATTTACGCTTGACTAAAGGCCAGTTGGGCGAACATTTGCGCCTGTCTTGTCTGGTTATATTAAATACGCGTTCTTGTTCATTTTTGTGTTTTTTCTGGTTCCTTCCCATGGGGATGCCTGGGGCTCTTTCAGTATAAATAGTATCCCACCGGCAGATGCACATCAGAAATAGCCGGCAGAATCGGCCAAGCCAAAACAGCATTTGGGAAGATGACAGGCATTCTTACCAACAAATGCCTATCAATTAACATCAGAAAGAGAGTTCTTGAATATTATATAGAACCAATACTGCTGTACGGATGTGAGGCATGGATAGTCAACAAACAAAGCCAGAACAAGATTGAGGTAGCCGAGATGTGGTTTCTAAGAAGAATGTTGAGAGTTCCATGGACAACAAAGAAAACAAATGAGACAGTCTTGATGTAGCAGACACAAGTAGATCACTCATAAGGAAGATTAGAAAAAGACAGGCAATATTTATAGGCCATTTTATGAGGAAGGGGGATTTGGAGCACCTGGTCACAACGGGAAAGCTGGAGGGAAAGAGAGCACCGGGTAGACCCAGGGAGAAAATGCTGGACGGACTTGCAGAGTGGCTGGGGATGAGGGGGGTGGGGAGATGCTACAGTCAACTAAAGATAGAGACGGATGGAATTCCATGATTGCCAACGCCATGTGGCGGGGCACCTGATGATGATGAGTATGCCCACTTCTGGAATTCTGTGCTAGATATTTCCTCTTTTCTGTCACTCTGTTTGTTTCTTTTTTCCTCCTTATCTTTCTGTCCTTTCCTCCTATTATTTTCTGCCTTGCTGGTCTGTGCACCTGTATGTGTTCGATAAAGGCTTTCATACGTTCTCTTAGGATTGATAATTGCTTACATGTATTGAGTGCAATATTGGCTCTAGGTAAAAGATATATGCCAAAGCAATTTTAGGTAATTCAGCTTTGTTTTTATATGTTGTAATGTCTTTAGTTATGTTTAAATCTGTATTCTGGTATGTTTCTTTGAATCCCTATTCAGGAATGTTTTTAAATCCCCTGTGCGATAAATTGGACGGAGTGGTCAACGCCAGGGGCATCTTCTTAGATTATATGCGCGAATGTATTGATGTGTGTACTTAATTTTCTTTTCCTTTTTTTCCGTTGAAATATTGTGTATGTTTTGAAGTGGTTATAGCCCTGATGTGGCTGTGTGCAGTTATTGTGTATGGTGTGACGTGGTTATAGCCCTGATGTGGCTGTATGCAGTTTTGTGTATGATGTGACGTGGTTATAGCCCTGATATGGCTGTATGCAGTATGTGTATGGTGTGACGTGGTTATAGCCCTGATATGGCTGTATGCAGTTATTGTGTATGGTGTGACGTGGTTATAGCCCTGATATGGCTGTATGCAGTTATTGTGTATGGTGTGACGTGGTTATAGCCCTGATATGGCTGTTGCAGTTATTGTGTATGGTGTGACGTGGTTATAGCCCTGATGTGGCTGTGTGCAGTTGTTGTGTATGGTTTGAGTGGTTATAGCCCTGATTGGCTGTATGCATTGTTGTGTATGGTGTGACGTGGTTATAGCCCTGATGTGGCTGTATGCAGTTGTTGTGTATGGTGTGACGTGGTTATAGCCCTGATGTGGCTGTATGCAGTTGTTGTGTATGGTGTGACGTGGTTATAGCCCTGATATGGCTGTATGCAGTTGTTGTGTATGGTGTGACGTGGTTATAGCCCTGATGTGGCTGTATGCAGTTGTTGTGTATGGTGTGACGTGGTTATAGCCCTGATATGGCTGTGTGCAGTTATTGTGTATGGTGTGACGTGGTTATAACCCTGATATGGCTGTGTGCAGTTGTTGTGTATGTTTTGAAGTGGTTATAGCCCTGATGTGGCTGTGTGCAGGTGTTGTGTATGGTGTGACGTGGTTATAGCCCTGATGTGGCTGTGTGCAGTTGTTGTGTATGGTGTGACGTGGTTATAGCCCTGATATGGCTGTGTGCAGTTGTTGTGTATGGTGTGACGTGGTTATAGCCCTGATATGGCTGTATGCAGTTGTTGTGTATGGTGTGACGTGGTTATAGCCCTGATATGGCTGTATACAGTTGTTGTGTATGGTGTGACGTGGTTATAGCCCTGATGTGGCTGTATGCAGTTATTGTGTATGGTGTGACGTGGTTATAGCCCTGATGTGGCTGTATGCAGTTATTGTGTATGGTGTGACGTGGTTATAGCCCTGATGTGGCTGTGTGCAGTTATTGTGTATGGTGTGACGTGGTTATAGCCCTGATGTGGCTGTATGCAGTTATTGTGTATGGTGTGACGTGGTTATAGCCCTGATGTGGCTGTATGCAGTTGTTGTGTATGGTGTGACGTGGTTATAGCCCTGATGTGGCTGTATGCAGTTATTGTGTATGGTGTGACGTGGTTATAGCCCTGATGTGGCTGTGTGCAGTTATTGTGTATGGTGTGACGTGGTTATAGCCCTGATGTGGCTGTATGCAGTTATTGTGTATGGTGTGACGTGGTTATAGCCCTGATGTGGCTGTGTGCAGTTATTGTGTATGGTGTGACGTGGTTATAGCCCTGATGTGGCTGTGTGCAGTTATTGTGTATGGTGTGACGTGGTTATAGCCCTGATGTGGCTGTATGCAGTTGTTGTGTATGGTGTGACGTGGTTATAGCCCTGATGTGGCTGTATGCAGGTGTTGTGTATGGTGTGACGTGGTTATAGCCCTGATGTGGCTGTGTGCAGTTGTTGTGTATGGTGTGACGTGGTTATAGCCCTGATGTGGCTGTGTGCAGTTATTGTGTATGGTGTGACGTGGTTATAGCCCTGATGTGGCTGTATGCAGTTATTGTGTATGGTGTGACGTGGTTATAGCCCTGATGTGGCTGTATGCAGTTGTTGTGTATGGTGTGACGTGGTTATAGCCCTGATGTGGCTGTGTGCAGTTATTGTGTATGGTGTGACGTGGTTATAGCCCTGATGTGGCTGTATGCAGTTGTTGTGTATGGTGTGACGTGGTTATAGCCCTGATGTGGCTGTATGCAGTTGTTGTGTATGGTGTGACGTGGTTATAGCCCTGATGTGGCTGTATGCAGTTGTTGTGTATGGTGTGACGTGGTTATAGCCCTGATGTGGCTGTATGCAGTTGTTGTGTATGGTGTGACGTGGTTATAGCCCTGATGTGGCTGTATGCAGTTGTTGTGTATGGTGTGACGTGGTTATAGCCCTGATGTGGCTGTATGCAGTTGTTGTGTATGGTGTGACGTGGTTATAGCCCTGATGTGGCTGTATGCAGTTGTTGTGTATGGTATGACGTGGTTATAGCCCTGATGTGGCTGTATGCAGTTGTTGTGTATGGTGTGACGTGGTTATAGCCCTGATGTGGCTGTGTGCAGTTATTGTGTATGGTGTGACGTGGTTATAGCCCTGATGTGGCTGTGTGCAGTTATTGTGTATGGTGTGACGTGGTTATAGCCCTGATATGGCTGTGTGCAGTTGTTGTGTATGGTGTGACGTGGTTATAGCCCTGATGTGGCTGTATGCAGTTGTTGTGTATGGTGTGAAGTGGTTATAGCCCTGATATGGCTGTGTGCAGTTGTTGTGTATGGTGTGACGTGGTTATAGCCCTGATGTGGCTGTATGCAGTTGTTGTGTATGGTGTGACGTGGTTATAGCCCTGATATGGCTGTATGCAGTTGTTGTGTATGGTATGACGTGGTTATAGCCCTGATATGGCTGTATGCAGTTGTTGTGTATGGTGTGACGTGGTTATAGCCCTGATGTGGCTGTATGCAGTTGTTGTGTATGGTGTGAAGTGGTTATAGCCCTGATGTGGCTGTATGCAGTTGTTGTGTATGGTGTGACGTGGTTATAGCCCTGATGTGGCTGTATGCAGTTATTGTGTATGGTGTGACGTGGTTATAGCCCTGATATGGCTGTATGCAGTTGTTGTGTATGGTGTGACGTGGTTATAGCCCTGATGTGGCTGTGTGCAGTTATTGTGTATGGTGTGACGTGGTTATAGCCCTGATATGGCTGTATGCAGTTGTTGTGTATGGTGTGAAGTGGTTATAGCCCTGATGTGGCTGTATGCAGTTGTTGTGTATGGTGTGACGTGGTTATAGCCCTGATATGGCTGTGTGCACTTGTGTATGGTGTGACGTGGTTATAACCCTGATATGGCTGTGTGCACTTGTGTATGGTGTGACGTGGTTATAGCCCTGATATGGCTGTGTGCACTTGTGTATGGTGTGACGTGGTTATAACCCTGATATGGCTGTGTGCAGTTGTTGTGTATGGTGTGACGTGGTTATAGCCCTGATGTGGCTGTGTGCAGTTGTTGTGTATGGTGTGACGTGGTTATAGCCCTGATGTGGCTGTGTGCAGTTGTTGTGTATGGTGTGACGTGGTTATAGCCCTGATATGGCTCTGTGCAGGTGATGTGTATGGTGTGACGTGGTTATAACTTGATATGGCTGTGTGCAGGTGTTGTGTATGGTGTGACGTGGTTATAGCCCTGATGTGGCTGTGTGCAGGTGATGTGTATGGTGTGACGTGGTTATAGCCCTGATATGGCTTGTGCAGTTGTGTATGGTGTGACGTGGTTATAGCCCTGATATGGCTGTGTGCAGGTGTTGTGTATGATGTGACGTGGTTATAACCCTGATATGGCTGTGTGCAGGTGTTGTGTATGGTGTGACGTGGTTTAGCCCTGATATGGCTGTGTGCAGGTGTTGTGTATGGTGTGACGTGGTTATATCCCTGATATGGCTGTGTGCAGGTATTGTGTATGGTGTGACGTGGTTATAGCCCTGATATGGCTGTGTGCAGGTGTTGTGTATGGTGTGACGTGGTTATAGCCCTGATATGGCTGTGTGCAGGTGTTGTGTATGGTGTGACGTGGTTATAGCCCTGATATGGCTGTGTGCAGGTGTTGTGTATGGTGTGACGTGGTTATAGCCCTGATGTGGCTGTGTGTTGTTGTTGTGTATGGTGTGACGTGGTTATAGCCCTGATGTGGCTGTGTGCAGTTGTTGTGTAGAGTGTGACGTGGTTATAGCCCTGATGTGGCTGTGTGCAGTTGTTGTGTATGGTGTGACGTGGTTATAGCCCTGATGTGGCTGTGTGCAGTTGTTGTGTATGGTGTGACGTGGTTATAGCCCTGATATGGCTCTGTGCAGGTGTTGTGTATGGTGTGACGTGGTTATAGCCCTGATATGGCTGTGTGCAGTTGTGCATGGTGTGACGTGGTTATAGCCCTGACATGGCTATGTGCAGTTGTTGTGTATGGTGTGACGTGGTTATAGCCCTGATATGGCTGTGTGCAGTTTTTGTGTATGGTGTGACGTGGTTATAGCCCTGATATGGCTTGTGCAGTTGTTGTGTATGGTGTGACGTGGTTATAGCCCTGATATGGCTGTGTGCAGTTGTTGTGTATGGTGTAACGTGGTTATAGCCCTGATATGGCTGTGTGCAGTTGTTGTGTATGGTGTGACGTGGTTATAGCCCTGATATGGCTGTGTGCAGTTGTTGTGTATGGTGTGACGTGGTTATAGCCCTGATATGGCTGTGTGCAGGTGTTGTGTATGGTGTGACGTGGTTATAGCCCTGATATGGCTGTGTGCAGTTGGTGTGTATGGTGTGACGTGGTTATGGCCCTGATATGGCTGTGTGCAGTTGTTGTGTATGGTGTGACGTGGTTATAACCCTGATATGGCTGTGTGCAGGTGTTGTGTATGGTGTGACGTGGTTATAGCCCTGATGTGGCTCTGTGCAGGTGTTGTGTATGGTGTGACGTGGTTATAGCCCTGATATGGCTTGTGCAGTTGTGTATGGTGTGACGTGGTTATAGCCCTGATATGGCTGTGTGCAGGTGTTGTGTATGATGTGACGTGGTTATAACCCTGATATGGCTGTGTGCAGGTGTTGTGTATGGTGTGACGTGGTTATAGCCCTGATATGGCTGTGTGCAGGTGTTGTGTATGGTGTGACGTGGTTATAGCCCTGATGTGGCTGTGTGC
>JAPXFY010000022.1:69194995-69198508 GCA_030674185.1 Monoplex corrugatus
TTTTTGACATCACTAGGATTATGATTTTTATGACGACGACGATGTTGATGATGATGGTGATGATGATGATGACGATGACGACGATGACACTGAGGCTAATGATGACGGTAGTTTTATTCTTATTTTATCATCACTATGATTATGATAACAATGGAGATATTGATGATGATATTGACGACGACGACGACGACGACGACTATGATGATGATGATGACGACGATGACGACGATGACGATGATTCCAGGAACTAACTGGCTGTGGGAGGTTATCACCATGCTGAGACAAATGCGCCCAGAACGAACCGCAGCCGGCAAAATGACCGCCATGATAGAGTTCGTGGACGTGGACGTCATAGATCAGCTGCCTTCCCCGCGCACACTTAACACGCACCTTCACTTCTGCCACCTTCCGGCGGAAGAAATGAAGACGATGTCAGGGGTCAAGTCGGTGCACGTGTACCGAAATCCCAAGGATGTAGCAGTGTCCTTGTACCATATGGCCAAAGCGTCGCCTAAACTGTTCATGTATTTGCCTCTCGACACTTTCCACAATTTCATCGAGAGTTTCTTTTGCAGCGATATACGTAAGTGTTTCTTGTCGCTTATTTTGATTTATTTACTTTTTTTGTGGGGGGGGGGGGGGAGGCAAATAAGCATAAGTATATTCTTGTGCGTTTTCCTGTTTCAGCAGTTAGCTTAAGTCTCTCCTTTTGTTTGTTTTGGTTTGGTTTGGTCTGGTTTGTTGTTGTTGTTGTTATTATTGTTGTTGCTGTTGTTGTTGTTGTTGCTGTTGTTGTTTTTGAATACACTTAAGCGTAAGTGCTTTCTTCTCTTTCTTTTTCGACAATCAGTATCAGTCACACTTGTTTTTGTTTGTTCGTTTGTCGTTGTTGTTTGTGTGTGTGCTAAAAGATCCCAAAGCAGTTAAAAATTGTGACGAGCAGGGTATTGCTCGGCTGCTTTGGTATAAACCACTAGAGAGATAGATTGATTTCCCAGGTCCCACCCCTTACAGACCAACTAGCCTTCTTGCCTTTCTAAAGTCTTGGTTAAAAAAGAAATGTAAATATAAATATAAATTCAAAGCGAGAGAGAGGGTAGCACAACAAGCGTAAAACCTTTCTCTCTGTTCAAATAACCTTAAACGTGTTCGCTTTGACAAACAGACTCCGGGGCTGTCGTACATTTAATCTACACTGAAAAAAGAGCAACGTTGACGCTCCCACTAACAATTTGGTGTGTGTGTGTTTGACATTTTTATTGATAAAAATTATACAAGTACACTCTAGGTCATGTTACCTAAGAAAAAATGTTGACATTGTTATTATGGTACCGCGAGCAATAATTATGAGTATATTCTTAGTTTGTTCATCTTTAAAAAAAAGTGTTCTAATAGTTCCAGTTTCAAAACCAAATACACAGGTGACAGTTTTATGGGGTTATGCAATAACCATTATCAATCCGCTTACTTCTGTAATACAGTTCCATGTTCTCTATAAATATTTCTGATAGTTCCAGTTTCTGTAAAAACAACAACTCATAACCCAATACCCTGGTAAACCTGCTAACCTAGTACCCTGGTGATCTCATGAGCAATCCAAACCCTTTGGGGTATGAGATGACTCGGTGACCTGGTAAACCACTAACCTAATGACGTCATGACTGAGCCAAACCCCAACCCCACGATCCCGATCCCTATGAGGGGTGAGAGGCCCCTGACCATACTGCTGTTGTTGTTGTTGTTTGTTGTTTTTGTGGGGTAGGTAATATATTATATGTTTACGGTAAAGGTATATCAGATTATGTATGTTATGAGAGAGAGAGACAGACAGACAGAGAGAGACAGACGGACAGACAGACAGACAGACGTAAAAAGAAAAAGGAAACAGAAAGAAAAAGAATAAGAAGAAGAGACAACAACGACGAATGTGTAGAAGAAGAAGGAGAAGAAGAAGAAGAAGAAGAAGAAGAAGAAGAAGAAGAAGAAGAAGAAGAAGAAGAAGAAGAAGAAGAAGATGATGATGATGAACAAGAAGAAAAAAAATAGGTATGTCGGGCATGCATATCATTACGAATTTAATTTTCATACTGAACACGTTTTTCACCGATCAAAAGGTATTGTCGCCTTAAATCTCATAAATATTTCACACCTGATAGTTTTTGCAACTAAGGGGAGATCACGTACGGATTCTTCTTTTCCTCCTCCTCCTCCTCCTCCTTCTTCTTCTTCTTTTTCTTTTTCTCTCTTTCTGTCTGTCTGTCTGTCTGTCTCTTTATCTCTCTGTAAGTCTGCTAGAGAGAAAAAGAGCGCCAGTTATACCCAGGGAGAAAATACTGGACTGATTTGCAGAGTGGATGAGGACGGAAAGCATAGGCGGTATACTTGCATCGTCAAAACATATATTCGTATGGAGGGTCATGATCACCAACGGCATGCGGCAGGGCACATTATGATGATGATGATGATGATGATGATGATGATGATGATGATGATGATGATGATGATGATGATAATGATAATGATGATGATGTTGGTGTGCATCAATTTTAGTACTCACGCACACAACCTAATCAACACCACAATTCCAGATTCTTGAACTTTTCCCTTGTATTTCTGATTTTGCAGAAATGTATGGTTCCTACTTGAGCTACCTGCGGCAAATGGCGGAATTCCAGCGGCAGAATCCTCATGTGCCTATCTACAATATGGCCTTTGAAGATGTGAAAAAGGTGGTGATTCTTTTTAAGTTTGTTATTGCTGTTTAAAGCCCAGCCGACTGCCTAGAGCCAACAAAGATTGATGTATTGGTCGTATTTCCTCGAGAGTAGGGTGCTCATTTGAGTCATTGCTCAAAAATCTAGAGAGGCTGATGCCAAGATAATCTCGCTTTCTCACTCTCTCTTTTTCTTTTTTTTTTTTCTTTTTTTTTTTTAGACATTACACATTTTTTGGACACTACACAAATCAACGTTTCGTTGGCACGGCATTCAAGAAAGATAATTCCTGCATTTCTCTTAATAAATTACTTGAAACAGCTATCCCCCTCTAACTGTAATCAAAACTTTCATAACGATACATTTCACTCTCACTTGCGCCAACTACAACTGTCACTTTTTACAGATAGAAACTAAGCTACGCACAAAAAGTTAAGGATCACTATGAGAAAACAGGTGCGTAATAAACTCAGTTCGCTACTGTTATTTATTTCTCAGTCCAGCCACATTGTTATGAATTCTTGTTCAGCTGTAAGTGGGCGATGTTGTGTTAGTGCGAAAATTGCACGGGATTCTCTACTACTGAGCTTGGCCGCAAACGGAAAAGCGGAAACTTGCGAAAAAGGACCTTGTTTTGGACCGTTCTGCCTGAACACATTGCACAAGCCAGATGGAAAAACCATTATGCACGTGCAAGCACTGCTGTTTATGTGTGAGATGCTGTCTCTTGCTTGGCTTTATAAGAAGACATTCCACCAGTAGTAGGCCTGATCTGACAATGCCTCCACGACGAAAATTG
>JAPXFY010000022.1:69198608-69203608 GCA_030674185.1 Monoplex corrugatus
GACACCACCAAAATGATGTAAACAAAAAGAAGGGCAGCCAACAGACCAGTGGATCTATCAAACAGTAAGCTGACACCACTAGAATGATGGAAACATCAAGAAGGCAGCCAACAGCCAATGGACCTATCAAACAGTAAGCTGACACCACCAGAATGATGGAAACATTAAGATGGCAGCCAACAGGCCAGTGGACCTATCAAACAGTAAGCTGACACCACCAGAATGATGGAAACATCAAGAAGGGCAGCCAACAGGCCAGTGGACCTATCAAACAGTAAGCTGACATCACTAGAATGATGGAAACATCAAGAAGGGGCAGCCAACAGGCCAGTGGACCTATCAAACAGAAAGCTGACACCACTAGAATGATGGAAACATCAAGAAGGGCAGCCAACAGGCCAGTGGACCTATCAAACAGTAAGCTGACATCACCAGAATGATGGAAACAAAAAGAAGGGCAGCCAACAGGCCAGTGGACCTATCAAACAGTAAGCTGACACCACTAGAATGATGGAAACATCAAGAAGTTCAGCCAATAGGCCAGTGGACCTATCAAACAGTAAGCTGACACCACCAGAATGATGGAAACATCAAGAAGGCAGCCAACAGGCCAGTGGACCTATCAAACAGTAAGCTGACACACCAGAATGATGGAAACATTAAGATGGGCAGCCAACAGGCCAGTGGACCTATCAAACAATAAGCTAACATTACCAGAATGATGGAAACATCACGAAGGGCAGCCAACAGGTCATGGACCTATCAAACAGTAAGCTGACACCACCAGAATGATGGAAATATCACGAAGGGCAGCCAACAGGCCAGTGGACCTATCAAACAGTAAGCTGACACCACCAGAATGATGGAAACATTAAGATGGGCAGCCAACAGGGCAGTGAACCTATCAAACAGTAAGCTGACACCACCAGAATGATGGAAACATCATGAAGGGCAGCCAACAGGCCAGTGGACCTATCAAACAGTAAGCTGACGCCACCAGAATGATGGAAACAAAAAGAAGGGCAGCCAACAGGCCAGTGAACCTATCAAACAGTATGCTGATATCAACAGAATGATGGAAACATCACGAAGGGCAGCCAACAGGCCAGTGTACCTATCAAACAGTAAGCTGATATCACCAGAATGATGGAAACATCACGAAGGGCATCCAACAGGCCAGTGAACCTATCAAACAGTAAGCTGATATCACCAGAATGATGGAAACATCACGAAGGGCAGCCAACAGGCCAGTGGACCTATCAAACAGTAAGCTGACACCACCAGAATGATGGAAACATTAATATGGGCAGCCAACAGGCCAGTGGACCTATCAAACAGTAAGCTGACACCACTAGAATGATGGAAACATTAAGAAGGGGGGCCAACAGGCAGTGGACCTATCAAACAGTAAGCTGACGCCACCAGAATGATGGAAACAAAAAGAAGGGCAGCCAACAGGCCAGTGAACCTATCAAACACTAAGCTGACACCACCAGAATTATGGAAACATCAAGAAGGGCAGCCAACAGGCCAGTGGACCTATCAAACAGTAAGCTGACATCACCAGAATGATGGAAACATCACGAAGGGTAGCCAACAGGCCAGTGGACCTATCAAACAGTAAGCTGACATCACCAGAATGATGGAAACATCAAGAAGGGCATCCAAAAGGACAGTGGGCCTATCAAACACTAAGGTGACACCACCACAATGATGGAAACATTAAGATGGCAGCCAACAGGCCAGTGGACCTATCAAACAGTAAGCTGACACCACCAGAATGATGGAAACATTAAGATGAAAAGCCAACAGGCCAGTGGACTTCATCAAACAGTAAGCTGACACCACCAGAATGATGGAAACATCAAGAAGGGCAGCCAACAGGCCAGTGGACCTATCAAACAGTAAGCTGACATCACCAGAATGATGGAAACATCACGAAGGGTAGCCAACAGGCCAGTGGACCTATCAAACAGTAAGCTGACATCACCAGAATGATGGAAACATCAAGAAGGGCATCCAAAAGGACAGTGGGCCTATCAAACACTAAGGTGACACCACCACAATGATGGAAACATTAAGATGGGCAGCCAACAGGCCAGTGGACCTATCAAACAGTAAGCTGACACCACCAGAATGATGGAAACATTAAGATGAAAAGCCAACAGGCCAGTGGACTTCATCAAACAGTAAGCTGACACCACCAGAATGATGGAAACATCAAGAAGGGCAGTCAACAGGCCAGTGGACCTATCAAACATAAGCTGACACCACCAGAATGATGGAAACATTAAGATGGACAGCCAACAGGCCAGTGGACTTTATCAAACAGTAAGCTGACACCACCAGAATGATGGAAACATCAAGAGGGCAGCCAACAGGCCAGTGGACCTATCAAACAGTAAGTTGACACCACCAGAATGATGGAAACATCAAGAAGGACAGCCAACAGGCCAGTGGACCTATCAAACAGCAAGCTGACACCACCAGAAGGATGGAAACATAAGGGCAGTCAACAGGCCAGTGGACCTATCAAACAGTAAGCTGACACCACCAGAATGATGGAAACATTAAGGGCAGTCAACAGGCCAGTGGACCCATCAAACAGTAAGTTGACACCACCAGAAGGATGGAAACATAAGAGGACAGCCAACAGGCCTGTGGACTTTATCAAACAGTAAGCTGACACACCAGAATGATGGAAACATCAAGAAGGCAGCCAACAGGCCAGTGGACCTATCAAACAGTAAGCTGACACCACCAGAATGATGGAAACATCAAGAAGGACAGCCAACAAGCCAGTGGACTTTATCAAACAGTAAGCTGACACCACCAGAATGATGGAAACATCAAGAAGGACAGCCAACAGGCCAGTGGACCTATCAAACAATAAGCTAACATTACCAGAATGATGGAAACATCACGAAGGGCAGCCAACAGGTCAGTGGACCTATCAAACAGTAAGCTGACACCACCAGAATGATGGAAATATCACGAAGGGCAGCCAACAGGCCAGTGGACCTATCAAACAGTAAGCTGACACCACCAGAATGATGGAAACATTAAGATGGGCAGCCAACAGGGCAGTGAACCTATCAAACAGTAAGCTGACACCACCAGAATGATGGAAACATCATGAAGGGCAGCCAACAGGCCAGTGGACCTATCAAACAGTAAGCTGACGCCACCAAATGATGGAAACAAAAAGAAGGGCAGCCAACAGGCCAGTGAACCTATCAAACAGTATGCTGATATCAACAGAATGATGGAAACATCACGAAGGGCAGCCAACAGGCCAGTGTACCTATCAAACAGTAAGCTGATATCACCAAATGATGGAAACATCACGAAGGGCATCCAACAGGCCAGTGAACCTATCAAACAGTAAGCTGATATCACCAGAATGATGGAAACATCACGAAGGGCAGCCAACAGGCCAGTGGACCTATCAAACAGTAAGCTGACACCACCAGAATGATGGAAACATAGAAGGGCAGCCAACAGGCCAGTGGACCTATCAAACAGTAAGCTGACACCACTAGAATGATGGAAACATTAAGAAGGGGGGCCAACAGGCCAGTGGACCTATCAAACAGTAAGCTGACGCCACCAGAATGATGGAAACAAAAAGAAGGGCAGCCAACAGGCCAGTGAACCTATCAAACACTAAGCTGACACCACCAGAATTATGGAAACATCAAGAAGGGCAGCCAACAGGCCAGTGGACCTATCAAACAGTAAGCTGACATCACCAGAATGATGGAAACATCACGAAGGGTAGCCAACAGGCCAGTGGACCTATCAAACAGTAAGCTGACATCACCAGAATGATGGAAACATCAAGAAGGGCATCCAAAAGGACAGTGGGCCTATCAAACACTAAGGTGACGCCACCACAATGATGGAAACATTAAGATGGGCAGCCAACAGGCCAGTGGACCTATCAAACAGTAAGCTGACACCACCAGAATGATGGAAACATAAGAAGGCAGCCAACAGGCCAGTGGACTTATCAAACAGTAAGCTGACACCACCAGAATGATGGAAACATAAGAGGACAGCCAACAGGCCAGTGGACTATCAAACAGTAAGCTGACACCACCAGAAGATGGAAACATAAGGGCACAACAGGCCAGTGGACCTATCAAACAGTAAGCTGACACCACCAGAAGGATGGAACACAGAAGGCAGCAACAGGCCAGTGGACCTATCAACAGTAAGCTGACACCACCAGAAGGATGGAAACATTAAGGGCAGCAACAGGCCAGTGGACCTATCAAACAGTAAGCTGACACCACCAGAAGGATGGAAAATAAGGGCAGTCAACAGGCCAGTGGACCTATCAAACAGTAAGCTGACACCACCAGAAGATGGAAACATCATAAGGGCAGCAACAGGCCAGTGGACCTATCAAACAGTAAGCTGACACCACCAGAAGATGGAAACATTAAGAGGACAGCCAACAGGCCAGTGGACTTTATCAAACAGTAAGCTGACACCACCAGAATGATGGAAACATCAAGAAGGACAGCCAACAGGCCAGTGGACTTATCAAACAGTAAGCTGACACCACCAGAATGATGGAAACATCAAGAAGGCAGCCAACAGGCCAGTGGACTATCAAACAGTAAGCTGACACCACCAGAATGATGGAAACATCACGAAGGCACAACAGCCAGTGGACCTATCAAACAGAAGCTGACACCACCAGAATGATGGAAACATCAAGAAGGACAGTCAACAGCCAGTGGACCTATCAAACAGTAAGCTGACACCACCAGAATGATGGAAACATCAAGAAGGAACAGCCAACAGACAGTGGACCTATCAAACAGTAAGCTGACACCACCAGAATGATGGAAACATCAAGAAGGGCAGTCAACAGGCCAGTGGACCTATCAAACAGTAAGCTGACACCACCAGAATGATGGAAACATCAAGGACAGCCAACAGGCCAGTGGACCTATCAAACAGTAAGCTGACACCACCAGAATGATGGA
>JAPXFY010000022.1:69213608-69216108 GCA_030674185.1 Monoplex corrugatus
TCTCTCTCTTTCTCTCTCTGTCTCTCTCTGTCTCTCTCTCTCTAATGATAATGATAATAGTACTGTTTATGATGATGGTGATGATGATGATAACAACATCAGCTACAACCGCGACGACTACGGCGACGGTGACGATGACGACGATGATGATAACGATGATGATGACGACGATGACGACAAAGACGACGAGGATGATGATGAGTATTGTGCCGCTGCTGCTGCTGCTGCTGTTTGCTGCTGCTGCTGATGATGATGATACGTTTTGAAAGGATCATCGTCCTTAGGCTGCTCTACCCACTGAGAGCGTGTCGCCGCAGTGCGGCGCCACCTGTTTTTAACCAAGACTTCAGAAAGGCAAGAAGTCTAATTGGCCTTCAAGGGGAGGGAAATCAACCTGTTTCTCCAATGTTTTATACCAGGGCAGCCGGGCGAATGTCCTGCTTTTCATGATTTTCAACTGCTGTGGGATCTATAGTGTGCGCAGGTTAGAAGGCACACAGAGTCCGATTCGTTCCTGATTTTTCGTCTTCTTGCGAAGGACTACATGTTCAGTTCGATTTTCCGGTCAAACTAAGGAGAAAAGTGAATATCTCTACGGGATACGAACTCTGAAACCTCGTGTTTAGTTACTGGAAGGCGAACGTCTGAACCATTCTGCCACTTTTCTCCTTCATTTCATTGCACTCTACAGCATTGCTCTTTGGAATGTTGGCCATCCCGTACTGCTCTCCGGGTCTCTGTCCTCCACATCTGTCTGTCCTCAGTCAGTCTACAGCATCGCTCCTTGGAATGTTGGCCATCCCGCACTGCTCTCCGGGTCTCTGTCCTCCACATCTGTCTGTCCTCAACCAGGTTGAAAATCTATGGACTGTTACGACCTGTCCACCCTTTGATTTTTCCTAGTAATCTGATCGTGGGGTTTTTCCCTCGTGCCCTTGACTTTTCCTTGGATGACAGTTTTCATGAGAGTGTTTTTTTTTCTGCACACATGTCCAAAAGTCAATTTCTTTTTAAGGATGACCTGTACAAATTTTCTCCAGGGCATGCGGAGCTGAAGAATGGACCTTCAAAAAGAAAGATATGAACACAATAAACTGAAATATAAACACAATACATTCAACTGAAATGTGGTTCTATAGACGACTCTTTTAGGGTGAACTGAGAAGACAAACTAAAACTATTCTCCTCAATGTCCTTTTTTTACAACAACAATAACAACAACAACAACAAACAACAACAACAACAATAACAACACAAACAACAACAACAACACAACAACAACAATAACAACAACAATAACAATAACAACAACAACAACAAACAACAACAACAACAACAACAACAACAACAACACAACAACAAATGGCGACAGCAGAGGGGCATCCAGGAGTCATGACCTGGATGTGGCCCGGCCCCCTTAGAGTGTCGGGAGTTAAGGGCTGAAACAGCTGCTTGACGGAGGTTTCTCCTCTGAGGACCTTCTGTTGTCTGGCTCTACCCTGAGTTTCTTACTACTTGTTGTTATTGTGTGTGTGTGTGTGTATGTGTGTGTGTGTGTGTGTGTGTGTGTGTGTTTGTGTGTGTCTGATTGTGTGTGTGTGTGTGTGTGTGTGTGTGTGTGTGTGTGTGTGTTGACAGGGGAGTCATCAGACTGGAAGAACCACCTGACAGTGGCTCAGAGTGAACGTATGGACAACGTCATCCGTGAGCGTGCCCCCACCTGTGTCTTCTGTCGGCGTTACCTGCCTGAACCTTCTGCTTGAACACGATACCCATACTGTGTGTGTGTGTGTGTGTGTGTGTGTGTGTTGTGTGTGTGTGTGTGTGTGTGTGTGTGTGTGTGTGTGTGTGTCTGTCTGTGTGTGTGTCTGTGTGTCTGTGTGTTTGTGTCTGTGTGTGTGTATGTGTGTCTGTGTCTGTATGTGTGTCTGTGCGTGTGTGTCTGTGTGTGTGTGTCTGTGTGTGTCTGTGTGTGTCTGTGTGTGTGTCTGTGTGCGTGTCTGTGTGTGTGTCTGTATGTGTGTGTGTCTGTGTGTGTCTGTGTGTGTGTGTGTCTGTGAGAGAGAGAGAGAGAGAGAAAGAAACAAAGAGAAAGAGAGAGAGTGTGTGTGTATAAGTGTGTGTGTATATGTGTGTGTGTGTGTATGTATGTGTGTGTGTGAGAGATTTCATAATACCACACAGAGAATGTTGATGAGTAGATGTCGCGCCAGCAGGCAGCAAAAGTGTGTGTGGTGTTTTACAGTGATTTTATCGTGGTTCTATTTGGTTTTATGCATTGAATTTTGTATGTTTGTTGCTTTGAAATCCTGACACACGGTGATGTAAATATTTTTTTTAAATTTTGAATATTTTACCAGATAATCTGATTTTAAAGTTTTTATACCTACTTTTCATCATTTTAATTCAGCCGCTCAAGTCGGACATTTTATCTGTGAACTGTGTTTACATCTTAGCCTACTGTGTTTGCCCAACGCTACAGCTTCCAAACCATTGTGTT
>JAPXFY010000022.1:69221108-69228055 GCA_030674185.1 Monoplex corrugatus
AATATGTGATCCTTCACCATGGAATGAGTCGATATGTGGCTGGCTCCATTTGAGATAAAATCGACAGAAGTGTGAAGGGTGTCAGGTCATGTTTTTGTTTGTTTGTTTGTTTGTTTGTTTGTTTTTTGTTTTTGTTTTTTGCTGGATTTGCTTGCAATGTATTCCAAAATCATTACTTTGCACATTGTTCCAGTTTCAGTTTCAGTTTCGGTTTCTCAAGATGGCGTCTCCACGCTCGGAACGAATTCCATATGCATTAAAGTCACATGTGCCATGTGTATAGTGATCATGGCACAAACCTTAAGCCTGCACATAAATCCATGCACATTGGTGAAGCGATAATGCGATATTTTATCTGTTTCCGAAAAACCAAATGAAGTGTGTATTAAGACACCTGCCTTATTAGTTTTGGTTGCAAACGTCCATACCACGTTGAAAACAACCGTTCTCGTGCTTTTCAGTTTTAGTTTCAGTTTCAGTTTCACACATACATATTTCTGTTAAAGCGTTGTCGGCATAATCTGCCCTATCGGTATATTTCGTTGAAAACATCATCATCATTATCATGTGCCCTGCCACACGGAGAGAGGGTGGCAGACGTACTTGCAGTGGCAAGAAGTAGATTTGTATGGAGAGCCATAATCGGCAACGCCATGCGGCAGGGCACATGATGATGATGATGGTAATTACTTCTTGCTGGATCTTTAACGTGCATAATTGATGTTATGCATGCGCGTGCATACGCAGGGGCTAGTCAGTACAAGCTTGCACACACGTTGAGCTGTGAAATATTAACATATCTACATATTACGCACCAGGCAGTTGATATAATAATAATGATAATAATATTAATAACAGCAACAATATAATAATGGTGCTACTGCTGCTGCTGCTGCTGCTGCTGATAATAACAATGATAATAATAATAATAATAATAATAATAATAATAATATAATAATAATAATAATAATAATAATAGCAATAATAATGATAATAATAATAGCAATAATATAGTAATAACAATAATAGTACTACCACTATGATGATGATAATATTAATAATGATAGTACTACTACTACCATTACTACTACTATCATTACTACTACTACTACTACTGCTACTGCTGCTGCTGCTGCAGCAAAAATTATTATAACAATAACAATAATGATATAATAGTAATAATAATAGGTAGAAGGTAGAAAGAAACTCTAGGGAGAGCTAGACAACAGAAGGTCTTCAGAGAAGTAACCCCCTTTAGACAAGTGTTTCGGCCCTGAATTCCTTACACTCTCGGGGGGCCGGGCCACATCCAGGTCATGACTCCTGGATGCCCTTCTGCTGTTGTCTATTTTTTTTTTTTTTTTCCCACGCCGGGGATCGAACCTGGGCGATTCTGCGCTTCAGAACTGCGGTACGCGGTTTTACCAATGTGCTAACGGGGCACACATCATCTGTAGGGAATTTAATCCTTATGAAGTTCACTTTTTTGGTTCCTCCTTGCCCAGATCCAGCTTGAGCTCCTTTCTGCTGCCTCTGCCATCGCTTTAAGGGCTCTAGTCCTCTTCTTCCCAGAAATGGCGAGTTGTTTCATGAGATCATAAGCGGAGGTGCCCACAAACCCTCTTGCCCCGACCTCTATGGCGAAGATTTTGACCCGCAGACCTGCTTTCTTCAGGGTGCTGGCAAGACCGGCGTATTTTTCGGTCTTGTAGATATGTGCTTCTTCCATTCTGCTTTCGTATGGCACAGTGAGTTCTATCAGAATCACTTGTTTCGAGGAGTCAGAGTGGAGAGCGATGTCTGGTCTCATGCCTGTCTTGCTGATGACATCTGGGTAATTTCTCCACTCTGGGAGGTCTGCTGTACACTCCCAGTCGACTGCTCCATCCAGAAGACCCTTTGGCAATGTGCTGGTTGCCATAGCCCTTTCGGGCCAGACCTGTTTCCCTCCTGCTTTGTAGAACGTTGTCATAGCAATTGGTGCGTTTGGGGTCATGGTTTTTTCGCTAACCACATCTGTGATCACTTTCAGAACTTGGTTGTGCCTCCATGTATACCTTCCTTGGGCTAGCGCTACTTTGCAAGAGCTTAGGACATGTTCCACTGTTTGTTTCTTCTGACAGAGCGGACATGCTGGGTCGTCTGCTTTCCCCCATTTCACTAAGTTTGCATTCGAGGGGAGCAGGTCATATACAGATCTGAGGAGGAAGCTTATCCTTAGAGGAGCCATGTGACACATATCGTTCCAGCTGAGACTTCTTTGGAGTGCACTGTCCCATGTTGTCCATTGCCCCTGTTGACCTTGCTGGACTGCCTTCTGCACTCGTTTGACATCTTCTTCTTCCTTCAACTCCTGTATGATCATGTCTCTTTTTTCCTTCCCTTTGGCTTTGGACCACCACTGCATTTTTGTTGCTCCCAGTCCCTGTCTGTTGGTTTGCGTGTGTCCAATTATTTCTTTGATGCTGAGGTTTCTCTTGGCATTGTTTACAGCCTCTTGGACTTTCCACTTTCTGCCAGTTCTCAGCTTTGGATGAACTGCTCTCACGATATTGTCCTCCGATTCCTCCAGCATGCTCAACAGTCTTGCTTTTCCAACTTTGTATTCCTCCACTATGGATTTCAGAGGTAGCTTCAGCATTGCTTGACGACAGTAGAATGCAACATCAGTGAGACCAGGTGGGACACCGAGCCATTTTCTTGTGTATTTGTTGATTTTGGCTTCCATTGCTTCGACTGTGCTGGTGCAAATGTCATAGATTAGCAGTGGCCACAGCAGCTTTGGTATCAGCATGAACTGTAGACACCAGACTTTGTATTTGCCTGGCAGTCCGCAGTTATCTATTTTCTTCAGGCCTTCTTCTGCTGTTTGCTTGGTTTCACATCCCCTTTGTGTGTCTTTCAGGGAGTCATCATACCATCTTCCGAGACTTTTTACTGGCTCTTCTGTGACAGTGGGGATGGCTTGGTTGGCTACCATGAATTTGACTGAATCTGCCACTTTTCCTTTTCGCAGTGAGAGACTTCGGGATTTCTTAGGTTTGAACCTCATTCTTGAAGAGGCCACCAGCTCATCCAGCTGCTTTAAGATTCGGTGTGTCTCTTCCTCATCCGTGGACAAGACTGTTGTGTCATCCATGAAAGCTTTCAGAGGAGGCATCTGGTATCCATCTCCCAGATTCACTGGACCTGAACTCTTCATTGCAGCTTTCAAGATGACTTCCATTGCCAACACGAACAGTATGGGAGAGATTGCACAGCCCATTGCAATGCCCACCTCTAGGTCTATCCAGTCCGTGGTGTATTCTTTGGTAGAGAACCGCATTGAGAACCCTTGGAAATACTTCCTCAGCATTGTTCGGATGTTTTCTGGGATGTGATACATTTCAAGAGCCAGCTGGATCATATCGTGTGGAACTGATCCATATGCATTCGCCAGATCAAGCCAAACTACGTCAATGTCTCTCTTCTCTGTTCTTGCTTTTTGGATGGCATCCCAAATCAACGTGGCATGTTCCAAGCATCCAGGCATTCCTGGTATGCCTCCCTTTTGGACTGACATATCCAGATACTTGTTTTCAGTCAGGTATTTTGTCAATCTTGCTGCCATAACAGAGAAGAAGATTTTCCCCTCGACGTTCAGAAGTGATATTGGCCTGAACTGATTGATGCTGCTGGAGTTCTGCTCCTTCGGAATGTACACTCCTTCAGCTCTCATCCATTGGTCGCTGATCTTCTGGTTCCTCCATGCTGATTGAATCATCTTGTGGAGCCACTCGAGCACTTTTGGGCATTTCTTGTAGAGCAGGTATGGTATTCCGTTTGGTCCAGGTGCTGACTTGGCTCTGGCTTTCTTTACTACGTTCTTCACTTCATCCAGTGTTGGTGGTTTGTTATTGAATTTTCCTTCTGGCGCTGCAGGCCAAACCAGATTTTGGATTTCAAGTGGTGCCTCGCGCTGAGAATCGGAATATGTTTCCCTGAGATGCTGCTCTAGGGTTTCCTTGCCCACTGTGAGAGTCCCTGATTTGGGTTGTTCAAACAGCTTTCTTGCAAAGTCAAAGGGATCTTTGAAGAAACGATCTTGAGTCTTCTTCTTTTTGCTCTTTCTTCGCCTTGCTGATTCCACTTTGCTGAGAGCATTGTGTTTGGCCTTCAGATCTTTCCAGAGTTCCAGGAGCCCTTGCTTCTCGAATTCTGAGGCAGTTTTCATTCGCTTTTTAAGCTTCCTTTTCTCCCTCCGGATGCTCTCCATCTGTTGCTGTCTTCTGGATTTCTGGGGAGGCGTTTTTGTCTTTGGCTGCTTCACTCCATAAGTGTCCCTGCAGATAGAGTATATGATGTCTCCGTATGTGTCAAGTTTGTGTTCCAGCGTACTGTTCCCTATTAGCGCATTCAGCTTAAGGACAAGTTCCTCATCTAATTTCTCCCATTGTTCTTTTGCATCGGCAGGCGGCAAATTGAGTTTTCCACGTTTGGCGTTAAGAGCTTGTGCAAAATCCGCATCAGAACCGTCAGCGTGGATGTCCTCGGCACTATGGTTTAATTCCTGGCCTTGGTCATCCAACGTCTCACCTGCTATCGCAGTGCGCTGCTGCTGGTTCGTATGTGTCTTCAAACAGCCCATTTTTGTCCTGTGGATCTTCATGCCGCGTTTGGTGGTGAATCTCCTTCCACACGCACACGGAAATTCCAACTGGTCATTAATCATGGTCCGTTGTGCGTTTCCAGTCGTGATGGAGTCAGTGCCGATGGATTCATCATTCTCTCCCCCTTTCGGTGAATCCTGGGAGCATCTTTCATTTGGAAAACTCGTGGCATGTTATCAAAGGCAAGGTACTACTACTATGATGATATATGACATGTAGTATGTAGTATTTTTATTACATGGCTCATCAAACTGATTGTGCGATGGAGTTCGCATTCTATTGCCACTGTTTTCCTTGGAAGTGCAATGAAAATTGGTTTTGACATATCTTTGGGGATTTTTCCAGTGTCACAAATTTCATTTAGGAGGACTGTTATTTTTTCAATACCAAATTCCTCCAGGGCTTCAATCATCTCTGCAGTGATGTTGTCTGGTCCTGGGGCTTTTCCTGGTTTCATCTTTTTCAGTGCTGCTTTGACTTCGTCTTTCATTATGGGTGGTCCTTCAATGTTCTTTCTTATATGATCTTCGTTTCTGTCATCTTCAAAATGGTCTTTAATGTACTCTCCCCATCTGTCTAATATTTTGTCTTTTTCCATGATAAGCGTACCATTTTTCAATTTTAAGCAACCAGTTGATGTGCATGTATTTTTCCTGTGGACAATTTCTTCAATTCATCTGTACATACCCAGAGGATCCGTTTTGTGCCGGTTTTCTATTTCTTTGCATTTTGTTTTCAGCCAATTTCCTTAGCTTCATTGCATCAATTCCTGATTTCTTTGTTTATCTTCCTGTATATATATTCGTTTCTCTTTGCCTTCCTCCTTTCCTCCATCAAGCCTAAAATGCCTTTTGTCATCCAGTTCTTCTTGGCTTTTCTATCTACTTCAGGGAATTTTTCACAAGCTTCGAATTTCTCATCGTTGCCCATTGTTTCTCACTGTCATCAACGTCTTCCAGAGCGCTGAATTAAAGCATACATACAGGTTACTTTTTCTTAAGATTGATATTTGGGAAAATGTGTTAAGCGCATTTTTGGCTCTAGGGAAATGAGATGTGCGAAAACAATTTTAGGTAATTTAGGCCCATATTTTTAGATATGTTTCAGTGTCCTTGGTTACGTTTAAATTTGTATTTTTTAAGTCCCCATGTGTGATAAAATGTACGGAGTGGTCAACGCCAGGAGCATCTCCTTACATTATGTACGCGAATGCATTGATATGTTTACTTAATTTTCTTTTCTTTTTCCTGTTGAAGTAGTGATATGTTTTGAATGGTCGTAGCCCTGATATGGCTCTATGCAGTCGGTTGGGCTTGAAACTACAATAACAATGATACATTTGCTGCCCATCTTAATAAATGTTTTTGTTATTCTGATGATGTCATGTTAGAGATTCATAGATCACTCTTTTCCCCCACCGTCTTCCCATTTAGGATGTTTCTGGTGCATTGGGTTTTACGCAGACTCAGGGAGTCTGCCACATAATCGCTGGAAGTTTTGGTGGAGCGCATATGGAAATGTCTGCGTGTTGTAAGTCCCACTTGAAGAAACTTCAAGCTCAAGAGCCATGAGATCACTCTCAGCGTGCACAGATTATCACAGAATGTTTCAGTTAAAATGCACGAGGAGTTAGTCCCAGGAGAACGCAGATACACATGACATGGAATATTAAAACAAATCTGCTGACGTCACAGTCAATGCTTAAAGTTGTTTTTAATGGTCATGCTTGATAATCTTCACGAAGATGAAATGTCTGACATCCACCCTGTCGTCATTGATGGCGTGCCTGGCTGTGAAGTGCTTGCTGCACACAGGAGCTTGGTTCATTGTGTCACCTAAAAGAGTATCACGCCACACTCAAGGTGTTGTTGTTATTTATTGCCATTATATCACTGACATGCAGGTTAGCACAATGTTCACCATCCTGTCAGCTCTGTGCCAGCCTCTGTGTCTTTTGATGACTGCTAGCCTATAACACACAGTAGTGTTGGTTTTGTCTGTCGCCATTTCCTTACAAGTCTTTTTTATGGGAGAGGATTGCTAACCCTGTGTTGAACCCCTAATCTGGAAGACCATGAGATCACCCTTTGTCAGGGTTCTACCTTTGACCTCTCCAGCTTGTGTGGCACCACAAGTAGCCGAAGCAGTGATGGTATGGTTTAGCTGTCTCATAGTATTTTGCATTGGATGATGATGGAGACTCCCAAAGATCTGATTGATGAATTTGCATACTGTCCAAAACAGCATTCAAGAAGACGAAAAGCATTCTTACCAACAAATGCCTATCAATTAACATCA
>JAPXFY010000022.1:69234524-69239524 GCA_030674185.1 Monoplex corrugatus
TGTATTCGTGCACATAATCAATGCATCCAATTTATCGGACAAGGGATTTAAAAACATGCCTGAAGACAAATGTACACATAACTAAGGCCAACAAAATATATAGAAAAACGAGCTTAAATTACCCAAAATTGCTTTTTGCATATCTCATTTCCCTTGAGTGAAATAGGTACTCAACACGTGTACCCAATTATCAATCCTAAGAGAAAGTATGTAAGACTTTATCGAACACATACAGATAAATGGACAGGAAATGACAGGAAGAAATGATAGAAAGCAAAGGAAGAAGAAAGAAGCAAAGAGAGTGACAGAAAAGAGGAAATTTGTAACAGAATGAACGTGGGGATACTGGGATACTGTTTACACTAAAAGATCTCCTAGCATCCCCACGACGGCCGGGGGGTGGGGGGGGGGGAAGAAGATCCCCTTTTCATTATAACTACAAATATGAACAATACAAAACTCACCATTGCAGATATTTATTCTCCAAACCAAAGTGCCGAAATTTTTTAGATATTTTCTTGGACTACATTCAGTTCTCACTTATTACAAAGACAACACTTTGATAACATCAGGGGACTTAACTACGATGATTATCAGAGAACGTGACAATGATATTATAGAAGGCAGGCCATACAGTCAAGAAGATATCATCATCATCATGTGCTCTTCCACATGGCGTTGGCGGTCATGGCCCTCCAGTTCATAATTTGTGAGGAATTTTGATTGTCAAGGTATTAATGCTGTAATACTGAAGTTGTAATGTTTTTCCTGTATATGGATTAGAATTTTTCTGTTTTTATCTTCATTCAAAATATTGATTATAATTTTATGTACAACTATTGCATGCATAAACACACACACACGCATGCAAACATAGCACACGCACACACACACACACACACACACACACTCTCTCTCTCTCACACACACACACACACACACACACATTCTTACAAACACACGCGCACAGCAACGCACACGCACGCACACACACACGTACGCAAGCACACACACGCAGCAATATATAAACACAGTATGCCTCTTTATTCATATGAAAAATCTGTTAATCTTTCTTCATTACATAAGTCAGTGTTTAAATTTTAATATTCTGTGGTTTCTTATGTGTCTTCTTACTTGTATAGCTTTAATGTTTGTTGTTATCTTATTGTGTATGTAATTGTGAACATTTTTTTATCACCTTTTGCCTTTCTTGCGAAATGTAAAGCGCTGGTGAGCATGTTTTTATATGGAATATGCGCTATACAAATAAACATTATTATTATTATTATTATTATTATTATTATTATATGTATCTATTCCTTCTTGCCACAAGCACATCTTCCACCCCTTCATTCTTCTTCGAAGCCACATCCCAGCTGCCTCAATCTTGTTCTGGCTTTGCGTGTTGACTGTCCACGCCTCACAACCATATAACATTATCGGTTCTATAGAACATTCAAGAACTTTCTTCCTGGTGTTAATTGATAGTGAGTAGATGTTGCACCAGCAGGCAGCAAAAGTGTGTGTGGTGTTTTACAGTGATTTTATCGTGGTTCTATTTGATTTTATGCATTGAATTTTGTATCAGTTTGTTCCATTTAAATCCCGACATACAGTGATTTTTTTTTAATTTTGAATATTTTACCAGATAATCTGATTTTAAAGTTTTTATACCTACTTTTCATCATTTTAATTCAGCCGCTCAAGTCGGACATTTTATCTGTGAACTGTGTTTACATTTTAGCCTACTGTGTTCGCCCAACGCTACAGCTCCCAAACATTTGTTGTTCTCTAGTTTCAACTGTTGTGAACTGACCAACCCACACACCAACCTGCAAACATCATCCTCTTCCGACTGACTCGCAATTATGGACCCGTCCTTTATAAAACAAATTGGACTGACACTTTTTAAACACAGCAAGTGTTACCTCGGTGGAGACGTCTACCAGCGCATACGTACACTGGGGCTGTGTCGTAAGCCCCGCACTGCGCGATCCTGTCGTGCTGGACGTCTCCACCATCTTTGGCACAACCTGCCTCCTGCTGTACCAGTCTGACACCACACTTCGACTTCTGCTTCATCGTCTCTTCCACTGCCCCTGCCCTCGACCTTGCTGCTGCAGACTTCGTCTCCTCCTCTGCTATCTTCGCCTTTGCCTTCTGTCCTGATGGTGCCGACTACACCTTCTGTCCTGATGGTGCCGCCCTCACCTTCTGTCCCGCTGGTGCCGCCTTCACCTTCTGTCCCGCTGGTGCCGCCTTCACCTTCTGTCCCGCCGGTGCCACCTTCATCTTCTGTCCCGCCGGTGCTGCCTTCATCTTCTGTCCCGCCGGTGCTGCCCTCATCTTCTGTCCCACTGGTGCTGCCTTTGTCTTCTGTCCCACTGGTGCCGCCTTCATCTTCTGTCCTGCGGGTGCCGCCTTCGTCTTCTGTCCTGTCGTTGCTGCCTTCATCTTCTGCTCAGCTGGTGTCGCCTTCATCTTCTGTCCCATCGGTGCCGTCTTCATCTCCACCTCGGCCACAGCCATGTGACTCTGATAAACTAAAACTATGCCTTTTTAACGCTCAGTCAACATGCAAAGATGGCAAAGCCGATGTCATTGCTGACTTCATCGCAGATGAGCATGTTGACGTTGCTTTTATCACCGAAACATGGCTTAACCCCCTTGGTCATGAACCTAAACATGCGAGTCTCATCCGAGTTGTTACAGGTTTGCTTCTTTCCATCGCTTATCCCAAGATGGTGGTATCGCCATCCTCTACAACGACTCACTCCATTCCCGACTATCTTTCTCGCAGTCTCTGCCTTTCTCCCATCCTTCTTTCGAACACGTTGAAGTATCCTTCCAATCCACCCCTTACCCCATCACCTTCTTCTGTGTCTATCGACCTCCATCTAGCTCTGCCAACAAGCTCACCACATCCACGTTTCTCTCTGACTTTGACCAACTACTTGACTACTACTGCCTCTTACCTGGAAATCTCATCATTCTAGGTGACATCAATGTCCACTATGACAACACTCACCGTTATGACACAAGACATATCATCAACTCTCAGTCCAATTACAATATGACTCAACACATTTTTGAACCAATCCATAAAAAAGGTCACATTCTTGACTGGATCATTTCTCGTGATCACCACAATTCAGTTACTGACAACTGCTTAGTTCTTTCTACCCGTCTAACTTCAGCCCTTCCATCTGCCCACTCTGCAATTCTCTGTTCTCTTGACATTTCTCCTCCTTCCCGTACCACGTGGACAGTGACTCGATGCAATATCAAATCTATTGACCTCTCCATATTTTCATCTGATGCCTCCCGTCTCCTTTCTGAAAAGTCAAATAACCTTGCCGATAAATTCTATACTACTCTCCACCATCTTCTGGACACTCATGCTCCAGCCACAACCCGTCTTTTACCTAACTGCCCCCCTACCCCCTGGCTCACTCATGAGATGCCTGTGCAAAACGTGCCCGCCGCAGAGCAGAGCGCCGCTGGCACAAATCCAAACTCACTGTACATAGGCAACTTTTCCAAGCCTCTAAAACAAAAGTATCCACCCTCATTGCATCTGCAAAAACAAGCTATTTCCAAACTAAAATCCTGAATGCCTTTTCTTCAAAAGAACTCTTTACAACCATGAATCTCCTTGGCACACGAAAAGATTTACCTCTCCCAACAAAACACACAAATGAAGAAATCCCATCTGTATTCTCCAAGTATTTCACCACCAAAATACAAACTCTTCGTGACAGGCTTGACAGGACACCCTGTCAACCATGCCCGCCTGACCCTTCCTTCTCTGGCACACCTCCTACTACTTTTACCCCAGTCTCACAAGACGAAATTCTCAACACAATCAGATCCATGTCGTTCAAAACCTATGAACTGGATCCTCTTCCAGGTTCTCTCTACTCCGACTGTCTCCCTTCTCTCCTCCCATTCATCACTGACATCATCAACACTTCTCTTCAAACTGGAACTGTCCCAGATTCTTTCAAGTCTGCTATTGTTCACCCTCTCCTCAAGAAATACAATTTAGACCTAAATGAACTGAAAAATTACCGGCCTATCTCCAATCTCTCTTTCTTGTCAAAACTCCTTGAAAAAGTTGTCCTCAACCAGCTGAACTCTCACCTGTTTGCCAACAATCTCCTCAATCCTTTCCAGTCAGCCTACCGCCAGTACCATAGCACTGAAACTGCCCTACTACACATTCTCAACAATCTCCTCCTTGCAACTGATACTGGCAAAGTCTCTCTCCTCACATTCCTTGATCTGTCTGCAGCCTTTGATACCATTGATCATGGTATTCTCCTTTCTAGACTTCATCATACTTTTGGCATCTCTGACATTGCTCTCTCCTGGTTCACTTCATATCTATCAAACAGAAAACAAACTGTTCTCATCAATGGCACTTACTCTCAACCTGCATACCTGACCAGTGGTGTTCCACAAGGATCTGTCTTTGGCCCTGTTCTTTTCACTCTTTACACCTCCCCTGTCCACTATCAGCAACTCCCACTCTATAAAACACCACTTCTATGCTGATGACACCCAACTTCAAGACATGTGACTCACCTGACAACATACAACGCCTCTTGACTCGCACCACTGAGTGTTACTCGGACATTAAGAACAGGATGACATACAATAAACTTCAGCTTAACGATGGCAAGACAGAAGCTATCCTCATTGGCACCCGTCAGAAACTTTCTCAGCTGCCTCCTCTTTCTCTCCCATTATGTAACACATCAGTCCCAATTTCTGATTCAGCTAAAAACCTTGGTGTCTGCCTTGACTCTACCCTCTCCATGAACAACTTTGTTTCTCAAAATGCCAGATCTTGCTACTATCACCTCCATCGTATAAGCCTGATCAGGAAGTATCTCTCTGTCGAAACAACTGCAAAACTCGTTCTCTCCTTCATAATGTCTCGCATTGACTATTGCAATTCACTCCTGTCTGGTCTTCCTGCCTCCACCATTCACATC
>JAPXFY010000022.1:69244524-69284524 GCA_030674185.1 Monoplex corrugatus
CAAAGATCACATCTTATCACACTGGGCTGAGCACTTTAACATACTGCTGAGCAGGGAGTTGTCAGTATCCGAGGACTCATTGCAACACTCTCTAATTGCTAGTGAAAGAACCTCTGGCAGACTTAAATTAACCCCAGTGCCAAGATTACTTTACCAATACCCTGAGGCAAACCACACCTGGAATGGCAACAAGTGGCAAAGGTATTCCCGTAGATATCTACAAAATTGTGGTGAGATGCTCTTGGAGACGTTGACATCACTGTACCAGTCTATATGGCAGAAGCAAAAGGTTTCTGAAGACTTTGAATATACTATGATCATTCACATTTATAAGGAGACGGGTGATAAGACCTTATGTGATAATCATCGTGTGATATCCTTCCTGTGCATTGCAGGGAAGATCCTTACTTGAATCATCCCATACAGAGCCATCACCCATGTAGCTGTGCCCACCATTCGTGAGTCTCAATGTTGATTTAATAGTGAAAGAGGCACAAGCTATCACTGTGTTTGCCATACACCACTTAGTGTTTGTAGATCTGACCAAAGCATTTGACATCATTACTTGAACAGGCCTCTGAAACATCCCATGAACTGTGATACCCTCAGATGCTCATCTCGAAGTTGAAGTAAAGCAATGTTGGGAGTTTCCGACTGCTAACTGTCCAGACTATAGTAAGGGGAAAGGAGCTGGCAGCTTTGAGAGCTGGTCGCAGACAGGCTGCTGAAAGAGATGAAGACCAGAGTGGGGCGAGAGAGGGCTCTTCCGTCCTCTCTTGGTCCAGAGACTGGGTTTAACCTGGTTGGTGCGCGTTGTGTACCTATGTCCAAGGATTTGTCATCTCCCCACCTTGCAATTCAGTTTGTAAACAAGGTACCTGATGACTGGGTTCAAATGGGTCATGCAACGCCCCCTCCCCCCTCTTTGCTTGATGAAATGACCATAGAGTGGTGTCAGGAGCTTGGGAAGTGACTGTCCAGAGAGTTGCAGGGCACTGGGGCTCTGGGTCCCATCCGCACCCTCGTGGTGTTTCTTGTTAACTTCGGCTTGTGGTGTGGCCTCTGACTTCAAGAAATCAGCCCTGATGACCGCAGGCAAAGACCTGGTGGCTGCTCGGAAAGATGGCAAACTTGGGATTCTTTTCGGGCATGTCAGACCTTGCTGAACAGCAAAATGGGCTGTGTCTGGAGCATCATGCCTGGCCACTTTCGTCGCTGTTCAAACAACTCTTGTGGTTGAAATAAGACAACGTTGGGAGCTTCTGACTGCTAACTGTTGAGACTATAGTAAGGGGCAAGGAACTGTGGGAGGGCGGACTGTCCAAAAGAGAGATGAATGCCCAGAGTGGGGTTAGACAGGGCTCTTCATTTTCTCTCTTGGTCTGGAAGCTGGACTTGTCCTGGTTGGAGCGCGTTGTGTGGCTATGTCTCAGGGTTTATCATCTCCCCACCTCGCCAGTCGGTTTGTAAACAAGGCAAATGATGACTGAGTCCAAATGGGTCATGCAACGCAGGCCTCAGGCAATAGGCCACTTTGCTTGACGAAATGACTATTGAGTGGCGTCGGGAGCTTAGGAGGTGATTGTTAGAGAGTAGTGAGGCATTGGTGCTCTGGTTCTCATCCACATGCTCGTAGTGTTTCTTGTTAACATACCATGAACAGTGATACCCTCAAGAGCTTGTCTCACCAACTGCTTCCTTCCAGAATGGCATACTGGTCAGAGTAGAAAAAGACCGGAAAAGATCCAAACCCTTCCCAGGTTAGAATAGAGTAAAACATTCTGTTCGCAGCAATGCTGACTGATACGTATAGAGACTGACAAATGTGTGTTCATCAAGTTCTGCACAAATACAAAACACTTCAATGTTGACACTCACAATCCCAAACCAAAGCATTCAAAGCTTTCCTACGGAAATTGCTTTTTAGTATATGGCTGTGCACTGGCTGTACTCTCGCACTCCAGCGCATTATGACCTATTGCACGAGGCCTGCAAATGTTTTGGCCTGACAGTTTATCTCAGCAAGACAGAGGCTGTTTCAGCTAACATCACATTGGGGTTCTGGTGCTTCACTGACTCTGATTGTCACCAACAGTCACATCAAGACAGTAAATACATACTGTTCCTCAGGGAATACAGTCTCAGGACCTGGCCAGCCCATGGGTTTATGTGCAGGCTTAAGGCTTGTGCCATGATCACTATACACATGGCACCTGTGACGTTAGTGCATATGGAATTCGTTCTGAGCGTGGAGACGTCATCTTGAGAAACTGAAACTGAGGGGAATACAGTGAGCAGCAATGGATCCTTGATGCTAGGTGGTGTTATACTTCTCCAGGAATAGCGTTGACCAACAGATTATGGCAAGACTAAGGGGTCAGGCTCATCACTACAATTGATGTGCACAGAGCAGTATTCTTGAGCAACCTGCTGTATTGCTGTGAGACGTGGACTATCTACCCACCATGCATTGAACAGCTAGGCATGTTCAACCAGACTTCTGAGCAAAATCTACATTGTTCATTGTTTAGATTAAGTGTTCAACCTTCAAGATCCGGGGAAATGTGGCTCGCTATGAATATAATTTCTACTCATCAAATGACAGCTTTGTCCAACAGCATACGTCCATATGAAAGACAAATGCACCCAAAAGATGTTTCTATATGGAGAGCTGAAACAAGAATACCAAGACCCGGAAAGGCCACTAAAGTGATACACGAATGCTCTGAAAGCCAACCTCATGACCTGCTGCATGAACACTACACACTGAGAAGACAATCCCTGCAACATATTAAATTTCTTAAGATGATGTCTCTGCGCTAGGAAATGAATGAAGGGAAAAGTGTGGCAGAATGGTTCAGACATTCGGCTGCCAATAACTGAACTCGAGGTTCCAGGATTCGCTCCATGTACAGGCCTTGACTTTTCTCCTCAGTTTGACCAGAAAATTGAACTGAACGTTTAGTTCTTCGGAAGAGGACCAAAAACGAGTCGGATCCATGTGCCTTCTGGCCGCGCACGCCAAAGACCCCATGGCAGTTAAAAATCATGAAGAGCAGGGTATTGCCCGTCTGACTTGGTATAAAACATTGGAAAGATAGGTTGATTTCTCAGGTCCCACACCTTGAAGACCAGTTAGCCTCTTTCTGCACGCTGGGTTTAAAAAAAGTGAATATGAAAATGAATTTGAAATGAGGCAGAGGGGATGGGCGCTGCCCTAGTGGTGCTGGCCCCAGGAAAAAGTTGAGGTCTCTGCCACCTCAATCCCCATTGACCCCAGGATTAAGGAACTATCTAGATAGGATCTCAGAACCTGGCCAGTTCATGGGTTTATGTGTGGGCTTAAGGCTTGTGCCTGCAACAGAAGTATTGGTAACAAGTGAACAGGGCAGAACAGCTGTCATTCAAAAAGAACAGATGGAAGATGAACCCAAGGCCACAGGATCCTTCTTATGCACTTTACCTTTGGAAGACGTATGCCTCCTGAACTATTATTGTATACCACTTAAAAGCCTGTCCCATTTGATAAAGGACCAGTATACTTATCCGTCACACCGATGGGAGACTCCCATCATTATCTAAAATTTAGACGAATCATATCTTGGTCAAACTCAAAATCTGTGAGAGATGTAAACTGCACCACTATTACTTCAGCTACTGGTAGGGATACCCAAGCCTAACAGGTTGAAAGGTAGGAGCCTAACAAAGCGTGATCTACTGATCTTTCAGGTTTTTAGGTTTGACAGGGTTAGCAACCCAATCCATAATTATAAAAAACAAACAAAACAAAACAAAAACTTGTTACAGAAACTGGAACAGAAGAAACCAACACTTCTGTGTTATGGGCTAGCTGTCATCAAAAGATACAGAGGCTGACCCACAACAGGCAGAGTAGAGAACCTTTTTTGTTACACTACATATCGATGGCCTAATGGCAGTAAATAAGTAAATACTACACCTTCAGTGGCATTTGATACTCTTGGATAACACGATAAACCAAGACCCCATGGGCCACATCCACATCATGCATGTGAAATATACAGCAACAAACAAGTTATCTCTGGCAAATTCTTGTTAGTATAAGGCCTCTTCCTTAGGTAAAAATACACGCAAAAAGAATGATTTCAATGGGTTGCACAGCACTAGGGGTCGTACTTTCCCTTGAGTGAGCAACGTGTATTAATATGGACATTTTCTGTGGTGACAAATTTTAGATTGGATTTTGGATAATAATAATAATATTATTATTATTATTAATAATAATAATGATAATAATAATAATAATAATAATATAGTAATAATACTAAATTATGATTATAATGATGATAGATGATGATGATATTTTTCACAAGCCAAATCTTGATACACAAATCAAATCAAAGTGCACACTTTCATCATTACTTATAACATTCACTCAAGATGACAAAAACTTAAGGGCCCAAAACACACACACACACACACACACACACACACACACACACACACACCCACACAGCGCGCGCGCGCGCACACTCACACACACACACACACACACACACACATACACACACACACACACACACATACACACGCACACACACACCAATAAGTGGAGACACTGCTGGACAAAAAGGTTTGTCTTCCAAGTCAGATTTGAAGGAAGACAGCATGTGACTGTCAAAGAGACCAGGGAAGCGCATTCCAGTCATATGGACCAGACACAGGAAACAAGCAGCAACCAACTGTGAAACACATGTATCAAGAAAGTTGTAAACACGCAGTGTAAGAGGCAAAACAGAGACGTCAAACACAGGTGTATATCGGAGGTGGTCACAAAGTTAAATAGGATCAAAAGTCACAACTACACAAACGATGTAAGATAAATTTGAGAAGATCACTTTGGTTCAACCATTATTTATTCAAGTGGCAGTGGTGACTGATGGTGATGATAATAATTAGTGGTGACGTTGGTGGTAGTCGTGGTGGTGGTGGTGGTCGTCGTAGTAATTCGCTTTCATTTATTTCAATGTGTCGGGGTTGTCACAATCATAAATCGTCATGACAAGCAGAGGCGTTGAATACAGCTTGCTTCCTTTTGTTGGAGTCGATAAATCTCCCGCATGGGTCTTGTAAGTCACAGCCATATGCGTCATCAATGACGTCACAGCAAGGTGTCAGACATTTGATATTCGTGAAGAGTTTTTGCCATATGACAACTAAAAAACAGCTCTGGCGTTGACTGTGACATCAACAAAAGATTTAAAAATATTTCTCATCGTATTTATCCTCATTTCTGCAGGAACTATTTCCTCGTTCATTTAAAGCAGCCAAATTTCTATCTTTCATTCACTAGTATAGCTTCACTTGTCATAACTGTAGTATTCTCTCGCAACAATCTGTGCGCTTAGAGAGCGATCAATAGACTCGTGCTACTGTCTGTGGGAAAACACAGAGCTGTAGGTTTGTTTAACAGGGATTTACTGCACGCAAACATTTACACGTATGCTCTAACCAAAACCGCCAGTGGTTATATGACAGACTCCTTAAACCTGCGCAAAACCCTGTGCACTGGCAAGATCTTGAAATGAGAAGAGGTGTGAGAGAAAGAACAATGGAACATTAAAATGACATGGTCAGAATGATGCAACCATTAATTAAAATCAGCAGCAATCACACCAGTTTTTAATCTTATATGCTGGGACTGAACTTGAGATATTAGATCTTAAGTCCACAGCTGTATCAAGAACCAAGTTGTCTGCCTAACGATGTACTGGATGGATGTGTGATACATGTTGTTTAACAAGCTGTGATGAAAACATTGACACCCAGAGAAGTCTCACTAAACACAAACTGTATCTGAATGTTAGACTTTGTTCAAGAAAGGGATTTATCACACACAGACAACTCCATATTGCCAACAGTTATCTGACAGGTTTCCTCAAACTGCAAAACCTTTATGCGCTGGAAAGGTTTTGAACTGGGGAGAGGAGCAGGATCTATAAAACACTGACACCACCACAATGAATGGAGCATTTACATGGACTGAGAACAAGCCGACTTTTCTGTTGAAGGGTGGAAATGAACACAAGACATGACATGTTGACTCCAGGGCTATGACAACCAGCTAGCAACCAGCATGAAATAACAAGAAAACTTTAAACTTAACTAAACCAAACAAAACTTAATTATCTACAGATGTGATATTCAAGTGGGTAAGATACCAGACTTCGAATCAGAGGATCTGGGTTTGAACCTGCCTGGGGATCTTTCCACCTGGTTGATAAAGGGGGAGATAATTTCCTATCTCCCAGGTTAACATGTGTGCAGACCTGGTAATGTCTACAATCCATTCGTGTGTATACAATGGCACAACATGAACTACGCACTTTCATTAATGGTCTTGTAAGTCATGTGTGGGCTGGCATCAATAGGGTTAAACCAAGGCTGTTTCTAGAAAATGAGTTTGACAGTGACGAAATTTAAAGTACTGTTGAAAAACATCTACTGAATAAAAAAAAAAACCAACCGTCTCATATTCAGTCTTAATGAACTGAAAAAACCTAACCAGACTACCCAGTTCTTCACCAGCACATAATCTGGCTGTGATACGATGTTTGTTAGTATGCCATTTCAATCATCAGAATGCTTTACGTTCACCAACAGTGTTAACGACAATCAAGTTATTATCGCTGGCTAATTCTACTGGGCATAGTCCTCCATTATTGGTACTCTTCTTGCAGAAAGGACCACGTAAATTCCTCCAGTCTTCTTGGCCATTTGTACCAAACTTAGCACTGCAGTCATCTAGAAAGATGAGGATATCTTATGTATTTCTTGTCAGCTTTTTGGAAGACCATTTGAAGCTGGGTGTTAACTTTTTCAACCGGGTCATCGTCATAGTGTGACGTGGATGCATGTTTTTGTATTACCGTGATGTTGAAGGGTTTGCTTGCTGATGGTCATCATCCTCATGGAAGCTGGACAACATCCCAGTACAGCATTCCTGATGTTCTCGTGGATCAAAACAAAAAACAAAAAAAGGCCCACTGAATATTTGTCCTCTTCACTACTATAATACAGGACATGCTCTTGTTCTGTCTCTATTTCTCCTTTGTTCATCTAACGTCATAAGGACAAAACCGTGCCATGGGTAACTGTCCATCTCATTGGTCAGTCCTCCATATTTACAATCTGCCCAAGTGTTCGTAGGTGTGGTAAAAGTGATGATGTCTTTCCAAGGATGTTCTGAAGGTCTCCCCAGATATTACACTTTTCGCGTCCACCCTGATGGAGATCAATGAATGGCACAGTATGTGGTGAACTGAGCTACGACCAATGTGGTATGGTTTCTAATATTCTGTTATGCAAGTCTAATCTGGCAGAGTCCATCCATCCCAGGTCCAATTTGTTATGGTTCAGTTCGGCATATGTTGGGTTACCAGTAGCAGAGGATAACTGCTGACATGACGTGTGACACTGGGAAGGATCTTCAAAGTGCAAAAGGAAGTTAACAGAAGAAATACCAGGCTATTAGCAAAAAGGTTTGATCAAGAAAGGAAGACTTTAAATAAAAGCCAACAACATTGTGAAGACATTGAGAAAAACCTTCACAACTATGACACAAACACTTCTAAGATATAATAATAATAATGATAATAATAATAATAATATTTACAAATTTACGTTGCGCAAAATCGTGATAAAAATCAAATCTAAGCGCTGAACATACAGATACGCACGCATGCAAACACACGCACACACACATATCTATGAATGGGAAAACAAGAAGAAAAAGCAACGGAAAATTATAGAAAAACATATTACATACAAATATATTATATTACAATGTGGTTCCACACCGAGTGGAGACAGGCTGCAGTGGGGGTTGAGTGAAGTCAGGATTTTATGCAGAGGAGAAAAGATGAGTTTGAGAGTGGACTTGAAGGAGACAAAAAGTAGGTTGCTGACGGACTGAGAGAGGAAGTTTGTTCCAGGAGAATGGACCAGAAACAGAGAAGGCACGTGGACCATAGCTAGGTATTGAACTTAGTGCGTGGAAAGCGAAAAGTCACAAGATCGGAGGCAGAGCGGAGGGTACGTGAGGAAACACAGATCTCAAGTAGGCAGCTTTTTATTTTTTTTTATTACAAGGCATGCAGCATTGTTTTGAATGCGCTGTAGTGTGTCAATGGTGGAGGCAGGAAGACCAGACAGGAGTGAATTGCAATAGTCCATGCGAGACATTATGAAGGAGAGAAGGAGTTTTTGCAGTTGTTTGCACAGAAATATACTTCCTGATCAGGCTTATACGATGGAGGTGATAATAGCAAGATCTGGCAGTTTGAGAAACAAAGTTGTTCATGGAGAGGGTAGAGTCAATGCAGACACCAAGGTTCTTAGCTGAATCAGAAATTGGGACTGATGTGTTACGTAACGAGAGAGAAAGGAGGCAGCTGAGAATGTTTTTGACGGGTGCCAATGAGGATAGCTTCTGTCTTGTTGTCGTTAAGCTAAAGTTTATCGTATGTCATCCAGTTCTTGATGTCCGAGTAACAGTTAGTGGTGCGAGTCAAGAGGCGCCGTACATTGTCAAGTGAGTCACTGTCTTGAAGTTAGGTGTCATCAGCATAGAAGTGGTGTTTTATTGAGTGGAAGTTGATGATAGTGGACGGGGGGAGGTGTAAAGAGTGAAAAGAACAGGGCCAAGGACAGATCCTTGTGGAACACCACAGGTCAGGTATGCAGGTTGGGAGCAAGTGCCATTGATGAGAACAGTTTGCTTTCTGTTTGATAGATATGAAGTGAACTAAGAGCAGTGTCAGAGATGCCAAAAGTATGATGGAGTCTACAGAGGATAATACCGTGATCAATGGTATCAAAGGCTGCAGACAGATCAAGGAGTGTGAGGAGAGATACTTTGCCAGTATCAGTTGCAAGGAGGAGATTGTTGAGAATGTGTAGTAGGGCAGTTTCAGTGCTATGGCACTGGTGGTAGGCTATCTGGAAAGGATTAAGGATATTGTTGGCAGACAGGTGAGAGTTCAGCTGGTTGAGGACAACGTTTTCACCGAGTTTTGACAAGAAAGTAATATTAGAAATACGCTGGTAGTTTTTCAGTTCTTTAGGATCTAAACTGTATTTTTTTTGAGGAGAGGGTGAACGATAGCAGACTTGAAAGAATCCGGGACAGTTCCAGTTTGAAGAGAAGTGTTGATGATGTCAGTGATGAATGGGAGGAGAGAAGGGAGACAGTCAGAGTAGAGAGAACCTGGAAGATGATCCAGTTCGCAGGTTTTGAACGACATGGATCTGATTGTGTTGAGAATTTCTTCTTGTGAGACTGGGGTAAAAGTAGCAAAAGGTGTGCCAGAGATGGAAGGGTCAGGTGGGCAGGGTTGACAGGGTGTCCTGTCAAGCCTGTCACGAAGAGTTTGTATTTCGGTGGTGAGGTACTTGGAGAATACAGATGGGAGTTCTTCAGTAGTACATCTATATGTTTTGTTGGAGAGGTAAATCTATTTGTGTGCCAAGGAGATGATTCATGATTGTAAAGAGTTTTTTTGAAGAAGAGGCATTCACGATTTTGGTTTGGAAAAAAGCTTGTTTTTGCGGATGCAATGAAGGTGGATACTTTTGTTTTAGAGGCTTGGAAAAGTTGCCTATGAACAGTGAGTTTGGATTTGCGCCAGCGGCGCTCTGCTCTGCAGCGGGCACGTCTTGCACAGGCAATCTCATGAGTGAGCCAGGGGGTAGGGGGGCGGTCAGGTAAATGAAGGGTTGTGGCTGGAGATTGAGTGTCCAGAAGATATTAAAAGACTTGACCAAACAAAACCAAAGTCAAGTCGATAACATTGAGGACAAAGACAACAACTGTTCCAGGAAAAAGACATCATTAAAAGTTCGACTGAATACTGCTTTGAACTGTACAACAAACACAGCAGAAGATCCAAGTGTGCTAACAGCACAAAATTTATCAAACGATAGTCTCAGTGCGCAGTGTCTCTGTCCCAATTCACCATAAACACGTTGTAGCAGCAGTGAAGTATCTGAAATGTGGTAAGGTTGCAGACATTGACAGCATTCCTGCAGAACTCTTGAAACGCGGAGAGGCAGTAACAGATATCCTATTTGCCATCTACAACACAATCTGGCACAAAAGCGAGTAACTCACAGCACTGACCCAATCAGTAATAACCACCCTTCCAAATAAAGTCCCAGATACTGTCAGAACTACTGAACGTTCAGCTTGATCAGTCATGCCAGCAAGTAATGCCCATAATCATTCTGAATAGATCACATCTGCAAGTACATGCTATTACTGTTGAAAAACAGCCAGGATTCTGCAAGGGCAGAAGTACCATCACGTAGACCTTTGCTCTGTGTACCCTTTGCGGAAAGCACCTCTAATATCGGAGCGAACTCTGTCGTGTCTTCACAGACTTCAAGAAGGCATTTGATAGAGACTGCCATAAGGTACTACGGGCTACAATGAAGAAATTTAACATCAAGCAAAAGTAAATTAATACCATCCAGCAACTGTACTGTAAAGCAGCCAGTGTGGTACTTACACAGTGCGCTATTGGAGAGTAGCTCCATACTTCGGTTGGACATCGTCAAAGTTACATTCTGGCCCCACCCCCTCCCCCTTCTCCCAAGTATTTCGACATTCTCTTGAACTCATAGTAACTGGCGCACCTGAAGATCTTGCCACTTATAAGAACTGGAGGAATAATCATCATAAACCATTGCTTTGCAGAAGACACTGATCGCCTGGGAAGTAATTGAGCGAAAAAACTCAACAAGGATAAAACATTGACAAGATGTGGCATAGAAATCAGTGCCGAAAAGACAAAACTGTGGCAAACTGTAACGTTGTCATCACTACCGATATATTTGTGCATGGACTGAAGCTAGGAACTGTTCAACATTTCATTTACCTGGGATCCATCATTACCAACAACAGCACTATCCCGGCTAAGACCCGTGTGGAAGGACAATAACGCCTCCACAGAACACGAGATCTGGTTCTTATGGTCATTAATCTATTCCATCTTCTTGTATGCATGTGAGACGTGGACTCTTACAGCAGATTTTGTAAAGACAAGTTCAAGCGATGGAAATGAGAGGGTATCACAGGATACTAAACATCAGATACACCGATCGTATCACCCATTAATAAATACGCCGAACAATCAAACACTGGACAATATAAGATATGTTGGCTGCGTTAGTATGGCCATGTAACAAGATCCAGTGGTTTTGCTAAACCAGTCCTCTCCTTCGTTTCTCTGCCTGCCATGGGCGACAACACGTCAGTGAGCATAGTGAGCTGATAGGCCAGAGAACGGTTTGCCAGCTGGCTAACTGTGTCTGATACATCGGGAAACATTCAGGCTGATTCCTCAGAATGACTGACCTAAGACTGGGCAGCAGCGCATCATTCTTTTGAATGTCTGGATGCGTTTGAAATCCACATATTAGGTCTTTAATCCACAGCTCTATAACTAAATCAGCCAATCCGTTGGCATCCCTCATCAACTTGTCACAAATTATTTGGACAAGAACAGAACAGAGAACAGTGGAGTGTGCTACTGACCAAAGCGAATGGTACCGCTACTACAGACGACCTTTTTTGTGAAAGAACACGACAGCGTTGCGATTAAAGTCCTTCTTCTTGTTTGTATAGATCTGTCAGTCAAACCAAAGTAAGAACTGTGGTAAAACTCTCAGGTGCTATCCCAACCCAGCTACCCCACAAACAAGACACCACATCCACACATGATCTGATGGTTGACGAAACAAGACAGTTTTATTCATGTCGTTCCAACCCCACTTTCCCACTTGCCCACGCATATAAAGTAAAACAACAGTAGACAGTGTGACGATATGGACATACGTCAATTAACAATCATTCACATTATCAAAGCCACACGTGGACACACGTCAATTAATATCAGTCACATTATCAAAGCCACAGCTGGACACAGTCAATTAACAATCATTCACATTATCAAAGCCACAGCTAGACACAGTCAATGAACAATCATTCACATTATCAAAGCCACAGCTGGACACAGTCAATGAACAATCATTCACATTATCAAAGCCACAGTTGGACACAGTCAATGAACAATCATTCACATTATCAAAGCCACAGCTGGACACACTCAATTAACATCATTCACATTAGCAAAGCCACAGCTGGACACAGTCAATTAACATCATTCACATTAGCAAAGCCACAGCTGGACACAGTCAATGAACAATCAGCCACATTAGCAAAGCCACAGCTGGACACAGTCAATTAACATCATTCACATTAGCAAAGCCACACGTGGACACAGTCAATGAACAATCATTCACATTATCAAAGCTACAGCTGGACACAGTCAATTAAGAATCACTCACATTAGCAAAGCCACACGTGGACACAGTTAATGAACAATCATTCACATTATCAAAGCCACACGTGGACACAGTCAATTAACATCATTCATGTTATCAAAGCCACAGCTGGACACAGTCAATTAACATCATTCACATTATCAAAGCCACACGTGGACACACTTAATTAACATCATTCACATTATCAAAGCCACAGCTGGACACAGTCAATTAACATCATTCACATTAGCAAAGCCACACGTGGACACAGTCAATTAACACCATTCACATTAGCAAAGCCACAGCTGGACACAGTCAATGAACAATCATTCACGTTATCAAAGCCACAGCTGGACACAGTCAATGAACAATAATTCACATTATCAAAGCCACACGTGGACACAGTCAATGAACAATCATTTACATTAACAAAGCCACACGTGGACACAGTCAATTAACATCATTTACATTAACAAAGCCACACGTGGCCACAGTCAATTAACATCATTCACATTAGCAAAGCCACACGTGGACACAGTCAATTAACATCATTCACATTAGCAAAGCCACAGCTAGACAGTCAATTAACATCATTCACATTAGCAAAGCTACAGGTAGACAGTCAATTAACAAATTCAGTCACATTAGCAAAGCTACAGCTAGACAGTCAATTAACAATCATTCACATTATCAAAGCCACACGTGGACACAGTCAATTAACAATCACTCACATTATCAAAGCCACAGCTGGACACAGTCAATTAACAATCACTCAATTAGCAAAGCCACACGTGGACACAGTCAATTAACAATCACTCACATTAGCAAAGCCACAGTGGACACAGTCAATGAACAATCAGTCACATTAGCAAAGCCACACGTGCGCACACAGTCACATTGAAACCAATCAGTAAAACATATCAATGCAAAGCCACAGCTGGACACAGTCAATGAACAATCAGTCACATTAGCAAAGCCACAGCTGGACACAGTCAATGAACAATCAGTCACATTAGCAAAGTCACACGTGGACACAGTCAATTAACAATCAGTCACATCAGCAAAGCCACAGCTGGACACAGTCAATGAACAATCAGTCACATTAGCAAAGCCATAGGTCAGAAATCACGATTGAGGATCACCATCCTTTCAATAATATCTGAGTTATCTGATCTGACAGAATTTGATATTTGTACATTCTTATAGAAAGCCATTTCTGACTGTCAACACTTGTACTTTCAGTTACAAGCCCAACCACAAGGCGGTGGCCCTGATATACTATTATAAAGAAGTATACATTACTATGACTACGACAGCCAAATCTTTTGCGTTCCGTTATCAGCTCAACAGCAAGCAGTGACTCTGGTTTACTCATGAACAATATTTCGCTACAACTCCACCTGCCAAACATTGTGTACAGAGTTACGAGCACAAAAACAAGGTGCTATTTTTGTTATCGTTATTGTTTTCAAGGCCCAGCCGACTTCGTAGAGCCATATCAGTGCTATAACCGCTTCAACACATACAAAACTTCAACAGGGAAAAAGAAACGAAAAGAAAATTAAATATACATATCAATGCATTTGCGTACATAATCTAAGGACATGGCCCGGCGTTACCACTCCGTTCAATTTATCGCACAGAGGATTTGAAAAATAAACACACCTGAATAATAATTTAAGCTACATAAGGACACCAAAACATACATAAAGCGGGTATAAATTACCTGAAATTGTTTCCGCGTATCTCACCTCCCTAGAGCCAAAAATGCACTTGATACATATACCCAATTGTCAATCCTAAAAAAAAAAGTATCTAAGACTTTATCGAACACATACAGATGCATGAACCAGCAAGGCAGACAATGACAGGAAGAAATGACAGAAAGCAAAGGAGGAAGAAAGAAACAAAGAGACTGACAGAAAAGAGGAAATTTCTGGCACAGAATTTCCAGAAGGAGGAGATACCGTTATTCTGAAAGAGTCCACAGCATTCCCACAGGGGGGGGGGGGGGAGGGGGGAACAAGGTACTGGCCCTGTTATATTGTCATGAAGTAAAGTGGTTACTATAAACTTTCACTATCAAATATTTGGCATTGAGTTATCGCAGCTAGGTAGAAGGTAGAAAGAAACTCTAGGGAGAGCTAGACAACAGAAGGTCTTCAGAGAAGTAACCCCCTTTAGACAAGTGTTTCGGCCCTGAATTCTTACACTCTCGGGGGGCCGGGCCACATCCAGGTCATGACTCCTGGATGCCCTTCTGCTGTTGTCTATTTTTTTTTCCCACGCCGGGGAGCGAACCTGGGCGATTCTGCGCTTCAGAACTGCGGTACGCGGTTTTACCAATGTGCTAACGGGGCACACATCATCTGTAGGGAATTTAATCCTTATGAAGTTCACTTTTTTGGTTCCTCCTTGCCCAGATCCAGCTTGAGGTCCTTTCTGCTGCCTCTGCCATCGCTTTAAGGGCTCTAGTCCTCTTCTTCCCAGAAATGGCGAGTTGTTTCATGAGATCATAAGCGGAGGTGCCCACAAACCCTCTTGCCCCGACCTCTATGGCGAAGATTTTGACCCGCAGACCTGCTTTCTTCAGGGTGCTGGCAAGACCGGCGTATTTTTCGGTCTTGTAGATATGTGCTTCTTCCATTCTGCTTTCGTATGGCACAGTGAGTTCTATCAGAATCACTTGTTTCGAGGAGTCAGAGTGGAGAGCGATGTCTGGTCTCATGCCTGTCTTGCTGATGACATCTGGGTAATTTCTCCACTCTGGGAGGTCTGCTGTACACTCCCAGTCGACTGCTCCATCCAGAAGACCCTCTGGCAATGTGCTGGTTGTCATAGCACTTTCGGGCCAGACCTGTTTCCCTCCTGCTTTGTAGAACGTTGTCATAGCAATTGGTGCGTTTGGGGTCATGGTTTTTTCGCTAACCACATCTGTGATCACTTTCAGAACTTGGTTGTGCCTCCATGTATACCTTCCTTGGGCTAGCGCTACTTTGCAAGAGCTTAGGACATGTTCCACTGTTTGTTTCTTCTGACAGAGCGGACATGCTGGGTCGTCTGATTTCCCCCATTTCACTAAGTTTGCATTCGAGGGGAGCAGGTCATATACAGATCTGAGGAGGAAGCTTATCCTTAGAGGAGCCATGTGCCACATATCGTTCCAGCTGAGACTTCTTTGGAGTGCACTGTCCCATGTTGTCCATTGCCCCTGTTGACCTTGCTGGACTGCCTTCTGCACTCTTTTGACATCTTCTTCTTCCTTCAACTCCTGTATGATCATGTCTCTTTTTTCCTTTCCTTTGGCTTTGGACCACCACTGCATTTTTGTTGCTCCCAGTCCCTGTCTGTTGGTTTGCGTGTGTCCAATTATTTCTTTGATGCTGAGGTTTCTCTTGGCATTGTTTACAGCCTCTTGGACTTTCCACTTTCTGCCAGTTCTCAGCTTTGGATGAACTGATCTCACGATATTGTCTTCCGATTCCTCCAGCATGCTCAACAGTCTTGCTTTTCCAACTTTGTATTCCTCCACTATGGATTTGAGAGGTAGCTTCAGCATTGCTTGACGACAGTAGAATGCAACATCAATGAGACCAGGTGGGACACCGAGCCATTTTCTTGTGTATTTGTTGATTTTGGCTTCCATTGCTTCGACTGTGCTGGTGCAAATGTCATAGATTAGCAGTGGCCACAGCAGCTTTGGTATCAGCATGAACTGTAGACACCAGACTTTGTATTTGCCTGGCAGTCCGCAGTTATCTATTTTCTTCAGGCCTTCTTCTGCTGTTTGCTTGGTTTCACATCCCCTTTGTGTGTCTTTCAGGGAGTCATCATACAATCTTCCGAGACTTTTTACTGGCTCTTCTGTGACAGTGGGGATGGCTTGGTTGGCTACCATGAATTTGACTGAATCTGCCACTTTTCCTTTTCGCAGTGAGAGACTTCGGGATTTCTTAGGTTTGAACCTCATTCTTGAAGAGGCCACCAGCTCATCCAGCTGCTTTAAGATTTGGTGTGTCTCTTCCTCATCCGTGGACAAGACTGTTGTGTCATCCATGAAAGCTTTCAGAGGAGGCATCTGGTATCCATCTCCCAGATTCACTGGACCTGAACTCTTCATTGCAGCTTTCAAGATGACTTCCATTGCCAACACGAACAGTATGGGAGAGATTGCACAGCCCATTGCAATGCCCACCTCTAGGTCTATCCAGTCCGTGGTGTATTCTTTGGTAGAGAACCGCATTGAGAACCCTTGGAAATACTTCCTCAGCATTGTTCGGATGTTTTCTGGGATGTGATACATTTCAAGAGCCAGCTGGATCATATCGTGTGGAACTGATCCATATGCATTCGTCAGATCAAGCCAAACTACGTCAATGTCTCTCTTCTCTGTTCTTGCTTTTTGGATGGCATCCCAAATCAACGTGGCATGTTCCAAGCATCCAGGCATTCCTGGTATGCCTCCCTTTTGGACTGACATATCCAGATACTTGTTTTCAGTCAGGTATTTTGTCAATCTTGCTGCCATAACAGAGAAGAAGATTTTCCCCTCGACGTTCAGAAGTGATATTGGCCTGAACTGATTGATGCTGCTGGAGTTCTGCTCCTTCGGAATGTACACTCCTTCAGCTCTCATCCATTGGTCGCTGATCTTCTGGTTCCTCCATGCTGATCGAATCATCTTGTGGAGCCACTCGAGCACTTTTGGGCATTTCTTGTAGAGCAGGTATGGTATTCCGTTTGGTCCAGGTGCTGACTTGGCTCTGGCTTTCTTTACTACGTTCTTCACTTCATCCAGTGTTGGTGGTTTGTTATTGAATTTTCCTTCTGGCGCTGCAGGCCAAACCAGATTCTGGATTTCAAGTGGTGCCTCGCGCTGAGAATCGGAATATGTTTCCCTGAGATGCTGCTCTAGGGTTTCCTTGCCCACTGTGAGAGTCCCTGATTTGGGTTGTTCAAACAGCTTTCTTGCAAAGTCAAAGGGATCTTTGAAGAAACGATCTTGAGTCTTCTTCTTTTTGCTCTTTCTTCGCCTTGCTGATTCCACTTTGCTGAGAGCATTGTGTTTGGCCTTCAGATCTTTCCAGAGTTCCAGGAGCCCTTGCTTCTCGAATTCTGAGGCAGTTTTCATTCGCTTTTTAAGCTTCCTTTTCTCCCTCCGGATGCTCTCCATCTGTTGCTGTCTTCTGGATTTCTGGGGAGGCGTTTTTGTCTTTGGCTGCTTCACTCCATAAGTGTCCCTGCAGATAGAGTATATGATGTCTCCGTATGTGTCAAGTTTGTGTTCCAGCGTACTGTTCCCTATTAGCGCATTCAGCTTAAGGACAAGTTCCTCATCTAATTTCTCCCATTGTTCTTTTGCACCGGCAGGCGGCAAATTGAGTTTTCCACGTTTGGCGTTAAGAGCTTGTGCAAACTCCGCATCAGAACCGTCAGCGTGGATGTCCTTGGCACTATGGTTTAATTCCTGGCCTTGGTCATCCAACGTCTCACCTGCTATCGCAGTGCGCTGCTGCTGGTTCGTATGTGTCTTCAAACAGCCCATTTTTGTCCTGTGGATCTTCATGCCGCGTTTGGTGGTGAATCTCCTTCCACACGCACACGGAAATTCCAACTGGTCATTAATCATGGTCCTTTGTGCGTTTCCAGTCGTGATGGAGTCAGTGCCGATGGATTCATCATTCTCTCCCCCTTTCGGTGAATCCTGGGAGCATCTTTCATTTAAAGAACTCGTGGCATGTTATCAAAGGCAAGGTGGGAAGCCAACCCACAAAGCCCGCAGATCTAGTCTTTCCCAGTGTCCTTCGGTCTTTCCCGAATGTCCTCCGAACTATTCCCGGAAGTCAATGGATTGACCATGTGCAGGTAGAAAGAAACTCTAGGGAGAGCTAGACAACAGAAGGTCTTCAGAGAAGTAACCCCCTTTAGACAAGTGTTTCGGCCCTGAATTCCTTACACTCTCGGGGGGCCGGGCCACATCCAGGTCATGACTCCTGGATGCCCTTCTGCTGTTGTCTATTTTTTTTCCCACGCCGGGGAGCGAACCTGGGCGATTCTGCGCTTCAGAACTGCGGTACGCGGTTTTACCAATGTGCTAACGGGGCACACATCATCTGTAGGGAATTTAATCCTTATGAAGTTCACTTTTTTGGTTCCTCCTTGCCCAGATCCAGCTTGAGGTCCTTTCTGCTGCCTCTGCCATCGCTTTAAGGGCTCTAGTCCTCTTCTTCCCAGAAATGGCGAGTTGTTTCATGAGATCATAAGCGGAGGTGCCCACAAACCCTCTTGCCCCGACCTCTATGGCGAAGATTTTGACCCGCAGACCTGCTTTCTTCAGGGTGCTGGCAAGACCGGCGTATTTTTCGGTCTTGTAGATATGTGCTTCTTCCATTCTGCTTTCGTATGGCACAGTGAGTTCTATCAGAATCACTTGTTTCGAGGAGTCAGAGTGGAGAGCGATGTCTGGTCTCATGCCTGTCTTGCTGATGACATCTGGGTAATTTCTCCACTCTGGGAGGTCTACAATATAGTGGTCTGGTATGCTCTTATCAAGAAAACAGGTTACCATAACCTCTGATTGTCAAACATTTCGCGTTGATAAGCCAGCTCAGCCACAAGGCCCTGGCCCAGGTATACTATTATAAAGCAGAATAGGTAACTGTAACTCCACACGTAATATTTTGCATTGATTTACGAACACCAAAAGAAGGCAGCAGCCCAGTCAAACTGTTATGAAGAAACATAATCACCGTAAACTCCGACAATCAAATATTTTGCGTTGAACTAACAGTGGAACAACAAGATAGTAGCCTTGTTGGCATATCCTGATGAAGAAAATAGATCTATAAACTATTGAATACTTGGTGTTGTTTATTTCGCAATGAATTACCAGTGCAACAACAAGGCAGTGGCCCTGGCATACGTTTATGAAGAAAAGGTTACTATAACCCCCAATTGTCGAATAGTTATGGTCGGTTACAAACACAACAGCAGGCTGTGGATTCGGTACACTCTTATAAAGGCGAATACGTCACCAAAGTTTATAATTGTTCCTTAGAGGTATTTCACATGGAGCAATTATCCATAGGATAGTCTTCCATAGGGCCATCTCTCACAGGGTGATCTTCCACAGGACAATCTTTCATACTGTTAGGATTCTTTCTCAAGATAGTCTTCCACAAATGACCTTCCATCAGGCGAGTTTTCCTTCCACTAGGGTGATCTTCCACAAGACAAATTTCCACAGGGTGACGGTTCTCCTGTCACTGTAGGATTGTGGTGCCGTAGACTAACCAGTACGGGCAAAAGCATCTTGCAGCAAATGGCGAACAATAACTCCACTATTCTCCTATGATACTATGGACAGGGTAAAAACCATAAGATCTAACACTGAGTATCTTTGGTCATTAATTTGTAAACGTCTTGTCAACTGATTAAACCACACTTAAAGACTGAATTTGAAATGCATTTTATCAGTTGAGGAATTTGATACTGCTACACACTGCCAACTGAAACATCGTAACTTACAGAATCTTATACATATATAAGAACTATATATGCACATTAAACAATTGTAACACAGTACATGACTTCCATGACATGTGAAACACGTCAAAACGAAATAATATGCGCACAGCTCCCAGGCTGGACATTTTTCTCTTGTCACAGAAAGAGTTGAACCATGCCCACAATCAGATACATTTTCTTTTAATCCTTTCAATCAAACATAAACCTCCCAAGCCCTTGACAATCCTGTCATATGCAAAAACTGTTGGAGATAAAAGAAAACTACTTTATGAACAACGTACTGTCGCCACAAAGACATTGAACCCTGCCGAAATTTTCACATGACGTTTTTTTATAACGATCTTAAATTTACAAATTATCACCAGCCAACGCTAGATTAACCTGTAACAAGAGTAATTTAAAAATACACTTTCAATTCAACGAAACAGACAGCCCCTTAGAAACGATAATTTCTAGTTTTTGGAGCACACCATATGTGCGTCCACCAATTAACGAAGAATTATTCAGATAACCTCCAACATTACAACAAAAATGGTATCAAAAATGGAAAACGTAATCCTTATAAAGTTTAGAAAACCATCTTCTTAAAGGCACGTTTAGACAGTTGAAAACTTGCCAGGGCACACTTTAGTTCTCTTATTCAGCTCAACTAACCATCCAGCAAGTTACTTGATCTGTTGTTTTTGTCCTAAATGTCGTGAATGTGTTTCTTTGTCTGTTGTGTACGTGTGACAATGGCCAGTTGTCCAAACGGAAACAAATATTGTGTCCGTCTTATTTCGTTAATTTCATGCGCGCTTTCATTTTATTTTCCTGTATTTCTGGTTTCTGTAAGATGGCTGTCATTTTGATTTAGATGAGATATTATCAGTTCATATGCGTATTACGTGATTGTTTTACATTGGCGTTATTGTTATTGTTAGTTTGTTTAAAGCCCAGTTGACTTTGTAGAGCCATATCAGGACAGTAGCCCATTACAAAACATGCTACTTCAACAAAGAAAAACAAGGTAAAGAAGCTTAATACACATATCAATGCATTCGAGCACATATCTTTGGAAATGCCCCTGGTGGTGTCCACTGTCCACTTCATGACGCAGGCAATCAATATTCAATTATCACACATGTTCACACAGAAACGAACTATCACTACCCCCACCAGAAGTGATACTGGTTAAGCCTTGGATTAAAAAAAATCTGCTTTCAGCTTTGTGGCAATAAAAACGAATTGCAACATTTTTGTTAATACAGAGTTACGTGCCCGTAAAACGAATGGATCGCTGGAGGTAACATATACCAGTCAATTTGCAGGTGAATGCGATTTTTCTATGTCTCTCTTGGTCTGTCTCTGTTATAGTATGCGTGTGTGTGTGTGTGTGTGTGTGTGTGTGTGTGTGTGTGTGTGTGTGTGTGTGTGTGTGTGTGTGTGTGTGTGTGTGTGTGTGTGTGTGTGGTGTCTGTGACTGTCTGTGACTGTCTGTCTGTGTGTGTCTGTTTCTATATAACAAAAATATGAGAATAAGACTTTCTCAGCTCTAGATAAGCATTGGATCTTTACCAAAGCTTTTGTCAGAGCTGTGAAATGTCAAGGAGTCACAAAAATAAAAGTGTGGAACGTACATCGCTCAAGTCAAGATGACTCTGACCAAACGTGTGTAAATTCTCTTTTAGCGGTTGTAAGAGTCTTCTACTGTCCTCACTGAGAGTTCTGTTTTAGTACATCTGCAGCTTCTTCCAAGTCACAATAACTGATATTCAAGGTCATCTGACCTGACTTTTTTTATTTTACTGTATAAAACAAGTTATTAATTATTCAAGTAAACGATTGTATGAGATAAGCATAAGAACAAAAGTTATTAATCCATACCTAATTTCCTTCTTTAGTATATGCTGTTTGATAGTTAAGAGTTTCATCTCAGAGAGTAGCAAGTGATCCTAAAAAAGTGACTGCACTGGCCACAATGGCTCAGCAAATACAGAAGCCCCAAGTTCTAAGTGATGCTTTCACCAGCCTGACACCTGCAGTCAAGAGGACCAAACACCTAAACACATACAGCTATGATTTCACCTCTATCAAATGGAGCAGCAGGAGACATCGCCGACAGCAACATCTGTGACCACCATCCTCCATGGCAAGGCAGTACCTAGAAAAAAGATATGGCGGAATTCATCTACAAATGTGGCCTGACAATGAATTGATCATCATCATCATCATGTGCCCTACCGCATGGAGTTGGCGGTCATGGCCCTCCAAACGAATCTATCCCGTGTTGCTGCAAGTACATCTCTCACCCTCTCCATCCTCAGCACCCCTGCAAGTCCATCCAATATTTTCTCCCTGGGTCTACCTAGTGTTCACTTTCTCATCAGCTTTCCTGAAAAGAGTTAAAGCAAAATACTCATTCACCACTGGTTAGATTAAAGGCTGTATTCACACATAAAGCTCCCTGAACATGACTGGGGCCTCTTCTAACTCATGTGGGCAGATCAGAAGGCGATTGCTCTTCCTCTGCGCCTCAGGCCTCAGTTGCATATTGCACAAATCAGAAACAACGTGTCGCAAAACTACAAAAGTTGAAGCCACAGGGAAATGTTTTCCACTTGCACTGACAGTTGCTGACAGTTCATGTTGCTTATAGCCCAGCCGACTACTAGAGCCATATCAGGGCTAACACTACGTCAAAAAAGACAACCTGGATAAGATAAAAGACACCAAGTTTAAAAACCATGCTCACCATTAACCTTGCAAGTCTAAAATGCAACAAAAAGAAAAACCGCCGTAAAATCGAATCAGGTGAAATATATTGATCTCTTGTAAAAACTAGAATACTGCATCAGGAGGGACATCTTGGAATAGGTTCTTTAAGGAGTCCGACATGTAGTGCTTTTGTCTCACATCGTACAAGTCCTGGCAATGGTTAATGACAAACTTAAAGTATGTAACGAAAGGGTGGACTAACAGGAACAACCAAGAAATCAACAATGTAGACACATTCTGCTACTTGGGCAGTGCAGTGAGCAGCAATGGATTTCTGGATGCTGCACATCTCCATAACTAGCTCTGCCTCTGGAAGTTTGACCAAGAGGTTTGTGACTGGATCGTGGCATAACACTCACCACACAAACTGCTGTGGACAGAGCAGTAGTCCTGATGTCCTGCTGTATGGGTCCTTTTCCCGGACTACCCACTGATGACACACACAACGACTGGAATTCCACCAATATCCGTGTAGGGTCTTCAACATCCCTTGGCAAGATTGAGTGCCCAACCATCATGTTCTGAAGTGTGGCTTGTCAATTATTGGGAGAAGAGTGGCAGAATGGTTCAGACATTCGCCTGTTAATAACTAAACTCGAGGTTCCAGGGTTCGATCCCCGTACAGGCCTCGACTTTTCTCCTCAGTTTGACCAGAAAATCGAACTGAACGTCCAGTCCTTCGGAAGGGGACGAAAAACGAGTCGGACCCGTGTGCCTTCTGGCTGCGCACGCTCAAGACCCCACAGCAGTTAAAAATCGTGAAGAACAGGGCATTGCTGTCTGCCTTGATATAAAACATCAGAAGACAGGTTGATTTCCCAGGTCCCACCCCTTGAAGACCAATAAGCCTTCTTGCCTTTCTGACGTCTTGGTAAAAATGTGAATATGAATATGAATTTGACGTGAGGGAGAGGGGATGGGCGCTGCTCTCATAATGCTGGCCCCAGGAAAAGTTAAGATCTCTGTCACCTCGCTCCCTTCAGGGTTATGGAACTATCTAGGTAGAACCTCAGGACCTGGCCACCTACTGGGTTTTTATGCAGGCTTAAGGCTTGTGCTGTGACTTTTCTGGATTCTCTACATCACATGGTGCCTGTGACTGTAGTGTATATGGAATTCATTTCGAGTGCGGAGACGTCATCTTGAGAAACTGAAACTGAAACTGTCTATTCTTCAGATGCCAGCTTCATTGGACAGGACACGTTGTCCATATGGAGGACAACAACATCCCAAAAGTAATCCTGCAGGACTATCAAAGACCACGTAGCGATACAAACATACTCTGAATGCCAATTATGTCAACTACTACATTCACGCCATCAACTGCAAAAATATTGCCCACAAGAAATTAAACTCTACAAGAAATTAAACTCTACTCAGACACAATCAGACTTAATAGTGCAGAACAGCTGCTGTTTACCTGAAGTGGAATCAGCAGAAACTGAATCCATGGTTACAGGACTTCTTCCCATGCAGTGCAGATTGAAGAACATGCGTCTCCAGAATTGGTCTGGTATCCCACATGAAGACACACGCCAGGCAGTAAGGACCAGTATGCCTATTCATCTGTTGGATCGACTGGGCAACCAATCATCATGATCATTATCGGAATAACAGAATCTGTACCTGTACTTGATGGTCTAAGACACTTTCTTCATTACTTGTGGGTGTTAACTGACGACATCCATGCATGTACGTGATATGAAGCAACTGATAACACACTTCCCTACCTATTGAGACGTCCCAAAACGCCCAGCGTTTAAAACCCACTCAGAAAGGAATGTTTTCATCACGTCAAACACACCTCTTTCTATCAGACCTTGGCTGGTGGTCTGGATGATAGTCTTTCAGATGATATGATGAACCAGGTCGTATATTAAACAAGAACTGAGTGTATGTATATTAACACTCAGCAGCACAAGACCAGTTGTCCCCACCTTATATTGTTCTGTTTTGCACTATTTTGTAATATTTATCTTAAAGTGATGGTGTTGGCTATGGTTTCCTCTAACTCGCATATTCCCGTCTTTCTTTCAGGCTTCATCACGTTCCCGGCATGGGACGAAGTGACGTCAGTTGACATGTTGAAGGATATGTGGACCAATGTGACTGTTCCGACCGCTCACGTGATCACAGTGAGCATGGTCCACATTAACCTCTCTACGACACACAAGAGGCCATATTATCAGCTTTCCGTGGTTTCTGAATGTATTTATTTTGTACAAGTGTACTGTGACGAACCTTACACGTCTTTATTAAGGGTTAGTAGCACAGAACATGGTAATCATTTCATCATCATCATGATCATCGTCGTCGTCGTCATCATCATCATCATCATCATCATCATCATCATCATCATCATCATCATCATCATCATCATCATCATTCATCATCATCATCATCCTCTCCTCCTCCTCATCCTCACCATCTTCAAGTGTCCTGCTGCATGGCGTTGGCGATCATGGACCTCCATATGCATCTGTCCCTTGTTGCCGCAAGCACATCTTCCACCCTCTCTGTCCTCAGCCACCCTGCGAGTCCGTCCAATATTTTCTCCCTGGGTCTACCTGGTGCTCTCTTCCCCTCCAGCTTTCCTGTTGTCACCAGGTACTCTAATTCCCTTTTCTCATAAAATGGTCTATAAATGTTGCCTGTCTTTTCCTAATCTTCCTTATCAATGATCTTCTGTCTGTCCCCCATTAATAAGACTGTCTCATTTGTTTTCTTTGTTGTCCATGGAACTCTGAACATTCTTCTTAGAAACGGCGGTGTGATTCTCGGCTGCCTCAATCTTGTTCTGGCTTTGCTTGCTGACTGTCCACGCCTCACTACCGTATAACATTATCGGTTCTATATATAACATTCAGGAACTGTCTTCCTGGTGTTAATTGATAGGCATTTGTTGGTAAGAACGCTTTTCAGATTGATTCAAACGCAGTAGTCAGGCGAGTAAACGGAATTCCAGACAGAAGGCTGGCCAATGGAAGGCCAATCATTCACGTTAACGATTCTCAAGTCTTGTCAATGCCCAGTGGCTTAAGGAAACAAACTGTGCAACAACATAGTTGAGTGTGGTCAGCTCTCCTGGCAGGTCTAAGTTTATTGTGCTTCACGAAATATGATTATGTATAATGTGCAATATTTCCAAATAGCTTAGATAATAGCGCAGTATAAACATGATTTCCGATGATTCGAACATCTTTTTATGTCTTAGATTATCAAATGTAGGTCTGAAAAAAAAAGACTGAAAAACTGAAAGACTGTCATGATATGAATTCACCAAAATTCAAGACAGCGCATTTTGAGACATGTGTCAGAACAAAAAGTGTGCCAACGTTTATCTGGTGTCTGTATATATATCTGTATACATATATATGTGTGTATACGTATACATATATATATATATATATATATATATATATATATAAATACATATGTATTACACATATACAATATGTACATATGTATATATTGTATTATGTATTGTACACAGATATAGATATAACTTTAAATGGGTATTGTGTCACTGACTTTTCTATGGCAAAGTAAACACTGCAGTGGAAAAGCATTCTTGCAAAACCTACATTGGCTTCCAGTCAAAGCATGAATTACATATAAAGATGCCACATTTTGCTTTTAAATTCTAAATCTGATTACCAAGCCAAGATGTATGTCAGAACTCTTCCTTCCTTTCATTCCCTCCAAAGCTGTCAGGTCTCAAGAAGCTTCTTTCTCGAGTCTACCTCAGTTCTCTCTATTTGCAAAAAAGAATCCTTCCCGATTTTGGGTCCAACAATATGGAACTTCTTTCCAGAGGAAGTATGATGTCTGCATTAAAATTTAGATAAAGGGAAATGATACATGTTAACTGCGTGATATAGTTCTCTAGTGAAAATACTGCTGGAATGCTGCAACAAAGTTTATAACCAAGACCCAATAAACAAATGGGCTAAAGGATGCCTGCTTCCTTTCCCCAAGAAAGGTGACCTTGGAATCACAAAGAACTACCGCGGAATCACATTAAAATGCAATTTCTGCAAAGATCTACAACCTAATGCTCCTAAATAGGATAAGGCCGGAAATAGATCCAGTTCTGAGGAAAAACCAAATCAGGTTTCGCCAAAACAGATCGACATCAGGACAAATACTCATCATCAGACATATATTGGAAGGCATAAAAACCAAAAAACCTTTTGATTCGATCCACCGAGGAAAGATGAAGGAGATTCCCACTTTATATGGACTACCCAAAGGAAACAGTAGACGCCATCATGATGCTGTATCAGAATACCCGCTGTATGGTTCGCTTCCCCGACGGAGACACAGACTTCTTCGACATCACTACTGGAGTCCTTCAAGGAGATACGCTTGCCCCCTACATTTTCATCATCTGTCTCGATTATGTGCTGAGGAAAGCAGTGGATAAGAACAAAAAACTCGGCTTCACCCTCACAGAACAGAAGAGCAGATGCTACTGTCATGTGCGCAGGGTGATGCGTGCACATGATTTTTGTGTCGTATGCATGGAGTGATGTATGCATGAGTTTTTATGATGCGTGCAGAAGGACATTTTGTGTGTGCATGTGTGGTATGATTGAGTTTTCAAAAAATCAGCTCACCCAAGTTGAAAACTAAAAGTGGAATAGGTTTTGCTAGTCAGTCTCCAAAAAAATCCGCCTAGAGAAAGGGAAAGGAGAAGAAAAATAACAAGAAGAAAGCGAAAAAGAAATAGTAAAGGGAAAGAAGGCGAAACAAAACAAAAAAGAGAAGGAAGAAAGTAGTAGAAAAAGGAGAAGAAGAAGGAGAAGAGGAAGGAGGAGAAGAAGGTGAAAAAGGAGAAGAAGAAGAAGAGAAAGAAAATGAATTAAAAGGAGAAATAGAAGAAAAAAAAAGAAGAAGAAAAATTAAAAAAAGAAGGCGGAAAAGGATAAGGAGAAGAAGAACAATGAGAAGAGTAATGAGAAGGTGAAGAAGGAGAAGAAGAAAGAGACGAGGAATAGGAGACGCAGAAGGAGGAAACGAAGGAGACGAGGAATAAGGAAACGAAGAAGGAGAAGGGAAAAAAGGAGACGAAGAATAAGGAGACGAAGAAGAAGGAGACGAGGAATAAGGAGACGAAGAATAAGGAGACGAAGAATAAGGAGACGAAGAAGAAGGAGACGAATAAGGAGACGAAGAATAAGGAGACGAAGAAGAAGGAGACGAAGAAGAAGGAGACGAGGAAGCAGGAGACGAGGAAGAAGAAGACGAGGAAGAAAGAGACGAAGAAGAAGGAGAAGGAAAAGAAAGAGGAGCAGGGGACGAGGAATAGGAGACGAAGAGGGAGGAGAAAACGAAGGAGGAGAGAAAGAGTATGAAGGTGCGTGGTTGTGTATGTTGTATGTTGTATGAGTGATGGGTGAAAGTTGGTAATAATAAATGTAAAAAAAAATATATCGCAGTTTGTTTAGTGCCATTGGTTGGAAGAGAGTACGTGCTGTTGCGTGACGGACGAATGCTTTTTGCATGTGTTGAGTGCGTGAACATATGACAGCTACCCTTCAATAAAGATAACAGATGCAGATTATGCAGATGACCTGGCTGTTCTCGCAGACTTCCGAAAGGATGCAACGTCTCTTTTTCGGAGTGTCGAAAAAACAGCAATGGAGATCAGGCTCCACCTCAATGCGAATAAAGCAGAGTTCATATGTCTGAACCAAGATGCACCAGAAGGTATGAGAAGTCTCAATGGAGATACGATCAAAAATGTTCAAGACTTTAAATACCTTGCAACTACATTGACTCCATAGAACAAGACGTCAACACCAGACTCGGAAATGCCTGGGGTGCACTAAATCAAGTGGACAAAATCTGGAAATCCATTCTACCAGACAACCAGAAAAGGAACTTCTTCCGAGCAGTAGTGGAGTCCGTTCTTACGTATGGCTCAATCTCTTGGACCCTAACAATGACATTGGAGAGGAAGATTGATGAAGCATTCACACGAATGCTGCATGCAGCCCTGAACAAATCCTGGAGAGAACATCCAACTAACAAAGAGTTATATGGCAAGATCCCACCAATCAGTAAATCAATACGTCAACAAAGACTGCGCTTCGCAGGACACTGTTGGCGTAGCAAAGAAGAACTGGTGGGGGATGTTCTACTATGGAGACCCAGTCACGGCAAACAAAGACCAGGACGCCCAAAGGAGACCTTCATCGACCAACTGATCAATGCTACGGGCTGTCAATATGATGAACTACCTACTGCAATGTCTGACAGAGAAGGATAGAAGAAACGTGTCATGGATAGCCGAGCAAGCTCGACATGATGATGATGATGATGATGATGATGATGAGTGAAAAATTTCTTGTTTGAAATGTTTGTATTGAATGGATTTACTACTGCTGTCCACAGCTCTTTTCCAGTCCGTTGATAATTAACTTTGAGTGAAGTAACATTTTATAAACTGAGGATTGGATTTCTTTCCAAAACTTTATAATCCCCAAGCAAAGTCAAACTCGTGTCAATTAATATTCTCTGAATATTAACCATTCAGTCTGAGCAGTATATTCATGTCGTAACATTTCTCTCCGTTGTCATTTGACAAAAGGCTACACACTAAAAATGAATTATTCTAGAATTAACAAGCACATAAATTGGACAGTTTGTCAGATTTTGTCTGATGATACATATCTTCGATGTGGTCCATAATGCTCCCTTTCAGACTGTATGAAACGGCTATTTCAAATCTGTAAAGACGTAGTAGATTAGAACTCCTTTTGGTTTTTGTGGTGTTTTTGACAAAGGAAACGCAGGTTTGAAGACGTATTTGATAATGCTTCTGCCTTTCTGGAATATGGCCTGTTCTTTTAACAAGAATGGTATCTGCTTGCGGCTGTTATCTGTTCAGAACGATCTTTGGCATTATTTGCTGGCAGAGCTGATCAAACAATAGTGTGATTTCCTTTCTTGGGAAGGGTGGGCATAAAGTGAGTAGGTCCGTGTTGTGTTATTGGGTCCATGATGTGGGCCATTCTCCTGTGTGATTAAGTCCATAGTGTGGACCATTCTCCTGTGTGATTAAGTCCATAGTGTGGGCCATTCTCCTGTGTGATTAGGTCTATAGTGTGGGCCATTCTCCTGTGTGATTAGGTCCATGGTGTAGGCCATTCTCCTGTGTGATTAGGTCCATAGTGTGGGCCATTCTCCTGTGTGATTAGGTCCATGGTGTAGGCATTCTCCTGTGTGATTAGGTCCATAGTGTAGACTATTCTCCTGTGTGATTAGGTCCATAGTGTGGGCCATTCTCTTGTGTGATTAAGTCTATAGTGTGGACCATTCTCCTCTGAGCCAGATCTTGTTGCAAATAGCAGTAATCATATCAGTTACAGGCTCTACGCCATGTTTCAGAAGTTCTGTAGGGATGCTGTCAATGTTTGCGGCCCAGTCGCATTTCTGCTGCTACAAACCCACCGCACAGTATTGGCAGGTCATCTTCATTTAATGAATCTTGTACTGTTAGCACTTAGATCTCTTTTGCTGTATTTGTTGCACATTTGAGAGCAGTATTTGGTCCGTTTTTGGTGATATTTTCCTGTGTGAGACAAATGCCGTCTTAGGCCTGAAAGTTGCTGACTTTGCTTTTGTTTGGTCAAGTCTTTCACAATCTTGAAAGCTTTATTTGTGTAGTTTTTGTCATGGTTCTCCTCAATGTCTTCACATCGTACTTTACATGAAAAAAGATTAGAAGGCGGGAGGGTTACCATGTCAATACATTAATACAGTACAAACAGTCCGATACATAAGACAATATACCAATGCCACATAAACATAGCACATCAAAAATAACAACAGATCATAATATGAAATTACAAATAGGTGGTAGTGATACTGGTCCACAAAATCATGTAAGGAGGAAAATGTGTAAGTTGCATCATAAATATATTTTTCACACACACACACGCGCGCGCGCGCGCACACACACGCGCACACACACACACACACCACACACACGCACGCACGCACGCACGCACGCACGCACACACACACACACACACACACACACACACAAAACGAAACAAATGCACAGACACGAACAAATAACTATACTCACATATACACTAGGACCCCCTCGACACACCACACACACACACACACACACATACACACACACATACTTTCATTACATCCTAAAAAAATAAGTTATTTAGTTAGCTAGTTGTGTATCTATTCACATATTTGTACGTTATTGTTTCAAGAAAAGTAATATTTAACTAACATTGATGTTTGTCTTCTTGTTTATTTCAGGGTTTATATCATACTTGATTCTGAGTTTAGATTTTTCTAAGACTTGTTTGCTCATCTGTTTTTGTTTTGTTTTGTTTTGTTTTGTTTTTGTTCAATCATTTGTTTGCCTACACTCTAGTAAGTTTATTTCAATGGTGTAATACGAAGTGGCTTTTTTCTCTTTGTTCTAAGACATACTCTGGGAAGACGCCTTCTGGACCAGATATCTACGACTGTCGTGTGCTGCGTGTGCAGTTCACTTATGAGGGATGCCCATTCCGCAATGACTATGAGAGAGACTTCAAACTTCATTTCCTCATTCTCCCACGTGATCAGAATATCTTGAAAAGATTACCAGACGGGACGTGGAACTGTACAACGTCTGCCTGGCCACAGATCAAACATCTTTTTCCTTGCAACTTTCGGTCAGAGTGTGCAAATTCCGAGGACGAAGAGGACTGCTGGTATGAACTAAGGAATCATTACACATTTATTTGCCATACAGCCTGAAATTGGCCTTTAGGCACAGGCGGCTTGTAATGAGTTGATGTGATAATGACTGTTTACACAGTTAATGAATCATATCATCGTTAACGTAGATGGGAATATAAATATATTGATAACTTAAAACTTTACATTTTTTTTTCCAAAAGCAGGCAACTATGAACATATTGTGCGACATGTTTTATAAATTGTTTTCATTAAGAAAGTCACTTATATGGAGCGTATTGATTTAAAGCCATTGACTGTGTAAAGTGTGTATATTTCCAAGAATCTTTTTCAACATTTCTAATTAAACCCAACCAAAACTGAATGTATGGTTATATGCACACGCCAAAAACGGCAGCTTCGCTCTCTCTCACTCAATCTGTCTCTGAGAGGTAATTCTATCGCACAAATACATGAACACTGTCTACTAGGTATTATTATTGATCATAATCTTACATGGAAAAACCATATTGATCATTTATGCAAGATTATCTACGAGAACTTATTTATTCTGTCCAAATTAAGATATCTCACAGATACAAACACACACCAATTATTTTATAATGCTCATATTAAGTCGCATATAGATTATGCCTCTACATTGTGAGACAGCTCATGTGAAGCTATCTAAAATAATTGAACACCTTACATAGGAGGGCAGCAAAACTTATTGCCAGATCCCATTTTAACAACAGATGAAAAACTTAAACAATTAGGAATCCTCCCTCTAAAGTCACATTTAATGTTCAATAAAGGTATCACAATGTTTATATTATCAAAAAAGAGTGTTCCGCAATATCTTCTCAATTTGTTTAATCAGAATGTGCAATCAACTCAAACTCAAGACAGAATCAATTCAAAATTATCCGTCCAAGAATTGACATATATAAAAGTAGTTTATCGTTTTCTGGTGCACAACTATGGAACATACTTCCCCCAAATATCACAAACACTCAATCATTCTCTTCCTTCAAAGCTACTTTATTTAAATGCCTGATGTCAGTGTCGTAGATCATCTCAGTTAGCAACAATAATGTCAAGCTGTCTTTCATTTGAATTCGAGTGTGTTGGGCATTTGGCTATAAGCATCACTTGATTTTGTTTTTCAATCTTATGGCAAATGTGCTCTTCCCTCTGTGGCCACATATTTCTTCTACGTCAACTCGTTGGTATCCCATTTTCCAAGTCTTTAATTTCAACGCTGGAGTAACCTCATTCTGATGGCCTGCGAGGAGGTCGTCTGGTTTCATTTTCCGGGATCATGTTGTTTCTGTCTTTTTCAGAGAATTCATGTTAGTTTGTCTTTCAGAGAATACATGTTAGTTCTGTCTTTTCTTCAGAGGAAATATCATGTTAGCTTCTGTCTTTTCTTCAGAGGTTTTTTTTAATATCATGTATTTTTTAGAGGTTGTTCTGTCTTTTCTTCAGAGGAAATATCATGTTAGCTTCTGTCTTTTCTTCAGAGGAAATTCATGTTAGTTTCTGGATGTATGGTGTGGAAAAGGTCCCTGTGATGACAAGATGATAGGTGATCATCATCATCATGTGCCATGCTCCATGACGTTGGCGATCATGCCCCTTATACGAATCATTTGTCACTGCAAAGTTTATCTCCTACCCTCTCTGTCTTTATCCACTCCTCAAATCTATCCAATATTTTCTTCCTGGGTATACCTGGTCCTCTTTTCCCTCCAGCTTTCCTGTTGTGACTAGGTGCTCTAATTTCTCTTGCCTCATAAATTGTCCTATAAATGTTGCTTGTCTTTTACTAATCTTCTTCACTAATGTTTTTTGTTGTTGTTGTTTTTGCCTCTTTTCAAGACTTTCTCGATTTTCTTTGCTGTTCATGGAACTCTTAACATTCTTCTGGAAAACACATTTCAGCTGCCTCAATCTTGTTCTAACTTTGCGTGTTTATTGTCCATTTTCATATGCGTACAACCGTATCATAAGTGTTACAGATCTCTAAATGCCTGTCTGTACTGTCATTCATGGTACCGCAACCCTCTCGTCGCGTTGCCTTGTCACACAGTTTGTTATTTCACACCTTTGTATTCACACCCCCCCCCCCCCCCCATACACCTTCATAATCTTCAAGCCATCGAGCCATGTTGTGGTACATCGCTTAGTTCAGCAAGTGATTTATCATAAAAATGCTTCTTTGCTTTCTTCATCATTGTCGTCAGTTGGAGCATAGTACTGCATGACAGTAGTGTTGACGTTTTCCAAACTGTTGTTTGGTGTATATGTCACAAGTCAGAAGTGTTCCTTTTCAAATCCTACCCCTGACATTTCCCCTTGTAAGTGAGATGGGCACCTGGTTCCATTTATGTTAATATTTTCTGAAGATTATCAAACACATTCCGGCCTTAAAGTAAGAATAGTGCAATACGCACATGAAGGTGCAGTATAGTGGTTTCATGAAAAATGTTGTGCAAATTTGTATTAGCTGTGTGCACATATTCATTGTTCAAGTACAAGTTGTTATATTGCTTATAGCCCATGCCGACAACTAGAGCCATACCAGGGCTAACACCACGTCAAAAAACGACAACCCGGTTAAGATAAAGGACAACGGTTAAAAACTATGCATATTCATGGTAAAGAATGATTGTCTTGAACAATGTTATGCAAGTGTTAGACCTGTCTGTGTGTCTGCAGGCTTGAGTGAAAAAAGAGTCTAGGGTGAGCATTTCAGTAATGTGGCAGAATGTTTTGTTGTTCTTCATTTTTTTATCATCTAGTTGATTTATCAAAATGTGTGTTTCAATTGTACTTCTCAGCAGATATTTTCAAGAATTATGTATAGTCAATCACTACTACCACTAGAAAAGAAGATTGCGTAATCGTCATTGTATCATTTGTCATCATTGTCACTGTTTGATTTGCCATATCTAAAAGATAGCCACTTGAACTGATCTGTCGTGGGATCACTTTCTGCCTTGTTACAGGGGCTACACAAGTCGCTGTGGTCCTGATCGAATATCCATCGCAGATACCTGCTACACGTATGTCTGGCACAACATTACAAGAAAAACTGATAGTGATAAGGTTACGTGGCACAATGCACATCAAGTCTGCAAACAGCGTGGTGGTCAGCTGGCCAGTCTCAACACACCCCAAAAAATGCACGAGGTCGAAAAACTTCTGATGGACTTTGGTGACAATCTACCCCTTTTCGTCGGTATGAGTCATGTACCTGAATCTTTGCCTGACTTGTAAGTTGTTGGCCCTCCATGGGGTCTGATGGGCGTAGTGGTCAAGTGGGTGAACGCCTGGCTTTAATCTGGAGGGCTGGGTTCAGTCCTGTCTGGATATCTCCACCTGGTGGATTATCATTGTTTAGCATTATTACTGCCTACAACCCAACCAGCTGCGCAGAGCCATATCAGGGCTGTTACCACTGCAAACACTACACAGCACTTCGATGATTCTGAACAAAAGAACCCATAACATGGAAAAGAAAATGAAGTACACATAACAATGCATTCACGCACATAATCTAAGGATATTCGATTGGCGTTAACCATTCCATATAGCCTATCACCAGGAGTTTCAAAACAAACAAACAAACAAACCTTAGTACAAATGTAAGCATAACAAAGGTCATTAAGACATATTCAAAACTGGGTTGAATTACATAAAGGAATCAGAACACGTATATAATACAACCAGACAGGACAAGTGCAAATTTTCGGCCAACTGGTCTTTGTCAAACGTAAACGTAAGATTACAAACGAACAAATACCAAATACAAAAACTTATGAGAAAAAGACTAAAACTTCCCTGCTGCTTCGTCCAGTGGGAGAAAAGGACTGAAATGAAATTATAAGCTGTTTGTGAGTAATGGTAAGAAGCATAATAATAATAATTACAATATTTATATAGCGCAAAATCTTGATAAAATCAAATCTAAGCGCTGAAGCAGACACACACGCAAGCACGCACGCACGCACGCACGCACGCACACACACACACGCACACACCCACCCACACACACCACACACCCACACACACGCATGGCTATAAATGGAGAGAAAGAATAAAAGCAATAAAAGCAAGAATAAAAGCAATGGAAAATTATAGAGAGCATAGCATATACAATTATATATTATAACCATGTGATTCCCTCCGAGCGGAGACAGGCTGCAGAGGGGGGGGGGGGGGGGGGTTGAGTGAGGTTAGGATTTTATGCGGAGGAGAAAAGGTGAGTTTTGAGAGCGGACTTGAAGGAGACAAAAGTAGGTTGCTGACGGACTGAGAGAGGAAGTTTGTTCCAGGAGAGTGGACCAGAAACAGAGAAGGCTCGTGGACCATAGGTATTGAGCTTAGTGCGTGGAAAGCGAAAAGTCAGAGGATCAGAGGCAGAGCGGAGGGTACGTGAGGGAACATAGATCTCAAGTAGGCTTGACAGGTAATCGGGGGCTGCGTTATTGAGGCTTTTGTAGCCTATGGTGTCTTGTTTGTACTGTATGCGCTTTGATACAGGGAGCCAGTGAAGTTGTGCCAGAAGAGGAGATATGTAGTCAGCTTTTTTCTTTTTGAGTACAAGGCGTACAGCATTGTTTTGAATGCGCTGTAGGATGTAATGCTGGAGGCAGGAAGACCAGACAGGAGTGAATTGCAATAGTCAATGCGAGACATTATGAAGGAGAGAACGAGTTTTGCAGTTGTTTCGACAGAGAGATACTTCCTGATCAGCCTTATACGATGGAGATGATAGTAGCAGGATCTGGCAGTTTGAGAAACAAAGTTGTTCATGGAGAGGGTAGAGTCAATGCAGACACCAAGGTTTTTAGCTGAATCAGAAATTGGGACTGATGTGTTACATAATGGGAGAGAAAGAGGAGGCAGCTGAGAAAGTTTCTGACGGGTGCCAATGAGGATAGCTTCTGTTTTGTCGTCATTAAGCTGAAGTCTATTGTGTGTCATCCAGTTCTTAATGTCCGAGTAACACTCAGTGGTGCGAGTCAACAGGCGCTGTATATTATCAGGTGAGTCACTGTCTTGAAGTTGGGTGTCATCAGCATAGAAGTGGTGTTTTATAGAATGGGAGTTGATGATGGTGGACAGGGGGGAGGTGTAAAGAGTGAAAAGAACAGGGCCAAGGACAGATTCTTGTGGAACACCACAGGTCAGGTATGCAGGTTGAGAGTAAGTGCCATTGATGAGAACGGTTTGTTTTCTGTTTGATAGGTATGAAGTGAACCAAGACAGAGCAATGTCAGAGATGCCAAAAGTATGATGAAGTCTAGAAAGGAGAATACCATGATCAATGGTATCAAAGGCTGCAGACAGATCAAGGAGTGTGAGGAGAGAGACTTTGCCAGTATCAGTTGCAAGGAGGAGATTGTTGAGAATGTGTAGTAGGGCAGTTTCAGTGCTATGGCACTGGCGGTAGGCTGACTGGAAAGGATTGAGGAGATTGTTGGCAGACAGGTGAGAGTTCAGCTGGTTGAGGACGACTTTTTCAAGGAGTTTTGACAAGAAAGAGAGATTAGAGATAGGCCGGTAATTTTTCAGTTCATTTGGATCTAAATTGTGTTTCTTGAGGAGAGGGTGAACAATAGCAGACTTGAAAGAATCTGGGACAGTTCCAGTTTGAAGAGAAGTGTTGATGATGTCAGTGATGAATGGGAGGAGAGTAGGGAGACAGTCGGCGTAGAGAGAACCTGGAAGACGATCCAGTTCGCAGGTTTTGAACGACATGGATCTGATTGTGTTGAGAATTTCTTCTTGTGAGACTGGGGTAAAAGTAGTGAGAGGTGTGCCAGAGAAGGAAGGGTCAGGTGGGCATGGTTGACAGGGTGTCCTGTCAAGCCTGTCACGAAGAGTTTGTATTTTGGTGGTGAAATAGTTGGAGAATACAGATGGGAGTTCTTCATTTGTATGTTTAGTTGGGAGAGGTAAATCTTTTCGTGTGCCAAGGAGATGATTCATGGTTGTAAAGAGTTCTTTTGAAGAAGGGGCATTCAGGATTTTGGTTTGGAAATAGCTTGTTTTTGCTGATGCAATGAGGATGGATACTTTTGTTTTAGAGGCTTGGAAAAGTTGCCTGTATACAGTGAGTTTGGATTTGCGCCAGCGGCGCTCTGCTCTGCGGCGGGCACGTTTTGCACAGGCGATCTCATGAGTGAGCCAGGGGATAGGGGGGCGGTCAGGTAAAAGACGGGTTGTGGCTGGAGCATGAGTGTCCAGAAGATGGTGGAGAGTAGTATAGAATTCATCGGCAAGGTTATGTGACTTTTCAGAAAGGAGACGGGAGGCATCAGATGAAAATGTGGAGAGGTCGATAGATTTGAGATTGCGTCGAGTCACTGTGCGCATGGTACGGGAAGGAGGAGAAATGTCGAGAGAACAGAGAATTGCAGAGTGGTCAGATGGAAGGGCTGAAGTTAGACGGGTAGAAAGAACTAAGCAGTTGTCAGTAGCGGAATTGTGGTGATCACGAGAAATGATCCAGTCAAGAATGTGACCTTTTTGATGGGTTGGTTCAGAAATGTGTTGAGTCATATTGTGATTGGACAGAGAGTTGATGATATGTCTTGTGTCATAACGGTGAGTGTTGTCATAGTGGACATTGATGTCACCTAGAATGATGAGATTTCCAGGTAAGAGGCAGTAGTGGTCAAGCAATTGGTCAAAGTCAGAGAGAAACGTGGATGTAGTGAGTTTGTTGGCAGAGCTAGGTGGGGGTCGATAGACACAGGAGAAGGTGATGGGGTGAGGGGTGGATTGGAAGGATACTTCAACGTGCTCGAAAGAAGGATGGGAGAAAGGCAGAGACTGCGAGAAAGATAGGCGGGAATGGAGTGAGTCGTTGTAGAGGATGGCGATACCGCCACCTCGGGATGAGCGATGGAAAGAAGCAAGCCTGTAACCACTCGGAGTGAGGCTAGCATGTATAGGTTCGTGACCAAGGGGGTTAAGCCATGTCTCTGTGATAAAAGCAGGGAAGGGGTGGCAAATATAACGTCAGAGGAGAAGTGAGATGAATTCTGCGATTCGAAAAAGGCTATTAATATTCATCATCATCATCAAGTGCCCTGCCAGATGGAGTTGGCGATTATGGCCCTCCTTATGCATCTATCCCTTATTGCCGCAAGCACATCTTCCACCCTGTCTATCTTCAGCCACCCTGCAAGTCCATCCAATATTTTTCCCTGGGTCTACCTGGTGCTCTCTTCCATCCACTTTTCCTTTGTGACCAGGTGCTCTAATTCTCCCTTCCCCATAAAATGGCCTATAAATGTTGCCTGTCTTTTCCTAGTCTTCCTTATAAATGATCTTCTTGTATCTGCCTCCATCAAGACTGTCTCGTTTGTTTCCTTTGCTGTCCATTGAACTCTCAAAATTCTTCTTAGAAAACACATCTCAACTGCCTCAATCTTCCTCTGGCTTTGCTTGTTGACTGTCCACACCTCACAACCGTATAACATTATCGGTTCAATATATCATTCCAGAACTCTCTTCCTAATGTTAATTGATAGGCATTTGTTGGCTAGAATGCTTTTCATCTTATTGAATGTTGTTTTGGCTTGGCCAATTCTGCCGGCTATTTCTGATGTGCATATGCCGTCTGGTGAGATGATCGTTTTAAATTATTTAAACTTATCAACCTGTCTCAAGGTTGTGCCGTTTGCTGTTGTTATTTTGCATGAGGGGATTTCGTTTTTTTTTTGTTTTTTTTTTTACTGATTACCACCACTTCATTCTTCTTGCTATTTCGCTCCAACCCTTTACTTTTGCTTTCTATTTCTAGTATATTCACAAGGTTTTGTAGGTCCCTTTCATTTTCTGCAATTAGCATAGTGTCATCTGCGTTTCCAATGTTGTTTATCATTTTTTCTCCAACCTTTCGTCCAGGGTATTCTTCTAGGTTTCTCATGATGTTTTTGCTGTAAAGTGAAAACAGATCTGGTGACAAAAAACAACCTTGCTTGACTCCTCTTTTGATATTTTGGAAAGAGCTTATGTCGGTTTCTATACTCATCGCAGCTGTTTGTTCCCAATACATATTTCTGATTATTCGTAGATCTTGTCCATTGATATTGAGTCTTTCACGTTGGTTGATCAATTCTTCATGTCTTACCTGATCGAAAGCCTAGGTATAATCAACATAGCATAAATATAAATCCTTATTCAACTCAAATGACCTGTCCATGATAATTCTTAGGATGTATATTGGCATGAATAGTTCCTTTCCCTTCGACAAATCCACATTGTTCTTCTGCTATTTCTCTTTTGATTCTATTCTTTGTCCTCATATGGTTATTCTCATTAGGATTTTTGTTACATAACTCATCAAGCTGACTGCGATGAAGTTTGCCAAATCTTTGGGAATTTTTCATGCATATCAGTATTGTTTTATCCTGAAGAGGTTCCAGGGCTAAAACTATGAAAACTATGATGCATAAGCTAAAAGTAGTTTTTGGAATGTAAAGTATCTTACTATTAGATAATGCATAAATACATACAAGTTCATACATACATACACAATTCCATATGTACATATACATATATACATAGGCCTATATGTATATCTATATCTATATACATATATCTGTACACATGCATGCATACATCTACACAC
>JAPXFY010000022.1:69289524-69319524 GCA_030674185.1 Monoplex corrugatus
ATATTACGTATCGGACTTTTTAAATTAAACTTTTTGACTCATTTATGTCCGCTCCAATACCGTTTTCCACACAATATTCAAAACACATTTCAATCCCAAGAAAGAACAATCATTGTGTAAGATTATGTTACAAAGTCATTTTGCTTATATCCAAAATGCATTTCAACCCCACCCCACCCCCATAAAAGAAGAAAATGTACAGAATATCCGTGACTATATAATCATGCATACAGCATCCAAAACATATTTCAATCCAACCCCCCCCCCAAAAAAAAACAACAACAAAACCCAACAGATTTGCAAAATAAGGAAACAAATTTAAGACTATAGAGCAACATGCCAAATGAGAGTCAAATACAGTCAGTTATACAATCCATTTAGATTACAGTGTGATGCATATTGCATAAGGAAAACCGTACATTTGCAGCTGTTTAAATAAACGTTGTCTATGTAAAAAATCAAAATCATTAAGTTGAATCCAAGGTTCAAACAGCATGTGATTAAACGATCAGTCTTCTTGAAAATGAAAGAAAACCACTGTTAATTTTAGCATGATATTCTTTAATTTTCTGTCCATTTTCCAGCTTTGTGAGAGCATAGGTAATATGCTTGAGATGTCTTTTAATTATTTGCCCCTGAGGAGTGTCAGATAAGGTTCTCAATCGCCAGTCACTCATATGATCCTGTGCTGCTATCATCTATTTTTACAGGCAACTGCTCTGCCCAGCGAGGAGCAGGGAAACGGATCTGCTGTCTGTCCTGACACGCATTTCCAGTGTGTTGACAACGGTTATTGTCTGCCTGTTTTCGTCAGATGCAACAAAATCTTTGACTGCCCTGGTCACGAAGATGAAGCAGATTGTGAGAGTTTCACTTGCCCTGGATTCTACCATTGTAGGGGAACCAGTACATGTCTACACAGACGCCACCTGTGTGATGGCACAATCCATTGTCCTCAGTGTGATGACGAAATGCTGTGTAATCCTGCATGTCCAGCTGGTTGCACATGTGTTGGTCTAGCATTTTACTGTGTTCAGATCTTTGATACGTCTCCGTACCAGAACGTACGTTATTTAGATGCCAGTGGTAGTGGGTTGTTGCCTGAAAATCTTGACCATAACGCCTTTCTTGTCTGGCTCAGCCTGGCTCGTTGTAACATCCAGCACATCCGGCTGCCCACTTTACATAACCTGCGAATCCTGGACCTAAGTAGGAACTATCTAACTGCCATCAACAGCAAAGATCTGTCCCATCTGCTCAATCTTCAACAGCTTAAACTGGCAGATAATCCGCTCATCTTCTTGTTCGAGGACAACATCACAAATGCAGTCATGTCGCAAAGTCTTCAGTCTTTAGACTTATCACACGTATCCATACAGGAACTGGATCCTTCTGTGTTTAGTGTCTTCCCCAGGCTGAACACCCTGAATCTAACAGACTGTGGTGTGGACCGTGTCCTGGGCGATGGATTTCAGGCACTGCCTAAGCTTCGTGTTCTGGATGTACATAGATGTCCTTTTACGGTCTTTCCTCAAGACATTTTTCAAAGTATGCTGTATTTCTAATACATTAATGCGATTAATTAATTCATGAATAGTTATTTGATTTTGGAAGGGTTTATCTACTCCATGTTTTCTTATAAGCATTTCTCACAAAACATTACGATCATTCATTAAATATATGAAACAGACAGTATGGTTCAGTAATATTGTGTGAGTGGGGTTATATTACATTGTCAAAAAGGAAAGAAGGATGCAAATACATTCTTTAACAATGATTTTGGTTTATCTCTTCAAATAGGGTATCAAAAAGGTAGTTGTAGTCGTTTGGATTTTTTCTGCTTGGTTGTGTTTATAAACCTTACGAACGTAGAATGAGATTTTACTTAACAAGAAATATGCACCACTTATCAACATTACAAATGAAGGCAAAATCATGAAACAGTGGTCAACAATTTTAGCAGTCACAACAGAAACAGCCACTAAGATTCGTAGTTAACATCAGCTCATAAGACAACTCTGGATCACTGATGAAATCCTTTGACAGTGCGATAGTAGAAAAGACCTGAGACAGACATTGACGAGACAGAACTAAAAGACACAAAGTGCTATCAACAGAAGTGGACAGAAGTAGGCAGAAAGGGCAAGACACTGGACTGAACCTTGAAAACTAAATGAGAGTATCGCCAAGAGAGTAAACCAGATAATTAAAGATCAATCCACTACCTGAGAATGACGAAACAAACCGCAAGTACCTAGGACATGCCTGAAACTACGTGATAGAGAAAGAAGGTATTTTCTGATACTGGTCTAGATAAGCGAGGATCAATGGTCCTTAACTTCGTCTTTCCTTCTATTTCTCTCATACAGCAAGAAATGTTATTACTCTTTGGATATTTTTGTATAATGTCTTACTTGGTGTATTTCAGTTTTCTAGCTCTGGGCAGTCTGATGAAATGACCGTTCCCAGGTATTTGAACTTATTAACCTGTGTCAAGGTTGTACCATTTGCTGTTATCTTGCATGAGGGGATTTCATGTTTTTACTGATCACCATGACTTCAGTCTTTCTGCTGTTTAGTTCCAACCCCTTATCTATTTTTCTGTTTCTAGTATATTCACAAGGTTTTGTAGGTCCCTTTCATTTTCTGCAATTAGCGCGGTGTCATTTGCGTACCGAATGTTGTGTATCATTTTCCCTCCAACCTTTAATCCAGGGTCTTCTTCTAGGTTTCTCATGATGTTTTCGCTATATAGTGAAAACAGATCTGGTGACAAAACACAACCCTGTCTGACTCCTCTTTTGATGTTTTGAAAAGAGGTTATATTGTTTTCTATTCTCATTGCAGCTGTTTGTTCCCAGTACATATTCCTGATTATTCGTAGATCTTTTCCATCGACATTGAGTCTCTCCAGTTGGTTGATCAATTCATCATGTCGTACCCAATCGAAAGCCTTGGTATAGTCAACAAAACATAAATACAAATCCTTATTCATCTCAATTAACCTCTCTATGATAGTTCTTAAGATGTATATGGCATTAATAGTTCCTTTCCCCTCCACAAATCCACACTGTTCTTCTGCTATTTCTCTTTTGATTCTATTCCTTGTCCTCATCATGATTATTCTTAACAGGATTTTTGTTACATGACTCATCAAACTGATTGTGCGATGGAGTTCGCATTCTATAGCCCCTGTCTTCTTTGGAAGTGTAATGAAAATTGATTTTGACATATCTTTGGAGATTTTTCTAGTGTCATAAATTTCATTTAGGAGGACTGTTATTTTTTCTATGCCAAATTCTTCCAGGGCTTCAATCATCTCTGTAGTAATGTTGTCTGGTCCTGGGGCTTTTCCTGGTTTCATCTTTTTCAGTGCTGCTCTAACTTTATCTTTCATTATGGGTGGTCCTTCAAAGTTCTTTTTTATAACGTGTTCTTCGTTTCTGTCATCCTCAAAGAGGTCTTTAATGTACTCTCCCCATCTGTCTAATATTTTGTCTTTTTCCATGATAAGCGTGTCATCTTTCGATTTTAAGCAACCAGTTGATGTGCATGTATTTTTCCTGTGGACAATTTCTTCAATTCGTCTGTACATACCCTGAGGATACATTTTGTGTCGTTCTTCTATCTCTTTGCATTTTGTGTTCAGCCAAGCTTCCTTAGCTTCATTGCACCTATACCTGATTTCTTTGTTTGTCTTCCTGTATATCTCCTCGTTTCTGTCCATGGAACTCTTAATATTTTTCTTAGAAACCACATTTCAGCTGCCTCAATCTTGTTCTGACTTTGGATTTCTGTCGATTGTCCAGGGTCTGCATCCATATAGCAGTACTGATTCTATATAACATTGAAAAACACTTTTCTTGATGTCAACTAATAGGCATTTTTGGATAAGAATGCTTTTCGTTTTCTTCAAATCTAGATAATTCTAATGTGCATCTGCCATCTGATGAGATGACTGTTCCCAGAAATCTAAACTTATCAGTTTGTCTTAATGTTATGCCATTTTTTGTTATTTTATATGACGGAATTTCTTAGTTTTTTTTTTTATTTAATTTTTTTTTGTATTGATTACCTTGACTTTTTGCTTTCTATTGTCTTGCTTTTGTGTACACATGTTCACGCACTCAATACATGCAAAAAGCATTCGTCCGTCACGCAACAGCACGCACTCCTTCCGACCAATGGCACTAAACAAACTGCGATATATTTTTTTTTTACATTTATTATAACAAACTTTCACACATCACTCATACAACATACAACATACACAACCAAGCACTTTCATACTTTTTCTCTCCTCCTTCGTTTTCTCCTCCCTCTTCGTCTCCTATTCCTCGTCCCCTCCTCCTCTTTCTTTTTCTTCTTCTTCTTCCTCGTCTCCCTCTTCGTCTCCTTCTTCTTCGTCTCCTTCTTCCTCGTCTCCCTCTTCGTCTCCTTCTTCTTCGTCTCCTTCTTCCTCGTCTCCCTCTTCCTCATCTCCTTTTTCCCTGTCTCCTTCTTCTTCGTCTCCTTATTCCTCGTCTCCTTCGTTTCCTCCTCCTTCTTTGTCTCCTATTCCTCGTCTCCTTCTTCTTCTCCTTCTTCACCTTCTCCTTACTCTTCTTGTTCCTTTTCTTCTCCTTATCCTTCTTTTTCACCTTCTTTTTAATTTTTCTTCTTTTTTTTCTTCTTCTCTTTCTCCTTTTTCTTTCTCGCCGTTTTCTTCTTTTTTTTCTCCTTCTAATTCATTTTCTGTCTCTTCTTCTTCTTCGCCTTTTTCACCTTTTTCTTTTCCTTCCTCTTCTCCTTCTTCTTCTCCTTTTTCTACTTCTTTCTTTCTTCTTTTCTTTTTTGTGTCGCCTTCTTTTACTTTACTACTTTGTTTTCGCTTTCTTCTTGTTCTTTTTCTTCTCCTTCTTCTCCTTATCCTCTTTTGAAGACGGTTTTTTTTGGAGACTGACTAGCAAAACCTATTCCACGTTTAGTTTTCAACTTGGGTGAGCTGTTTTTCAAAAACCCAATCATGCCACACATGCACACACAAAAGTTCCTTCCGCACGCGACATAAAAACTCATGCATACATCACTCCATGCACACAACACAAAAATCATGGGCACACACCACCCTGTTCACAGGACATCTATTTTTATCATATTCACAGGATTTTATGTGTTTTTGTTTTTTCATTTTTGCGGTGAGAACAGTGTCATTTGAATAACAAAAATTTATTATCATTAGTTTTATTCCAGGGCATTCGTTTATGATTCTCATGATGATTTCGCTGTTAGGTGAGAACAATTCTGGATATAGAACATATCCCTGTCTAAACACTCTTAATATTTTAAAAAGAACATATCGTTTTCTGCTCTCATTGCGGCTGTTTGTTCCCAATACACATTCCTTATTCATTTTTAGATCTTTTCCAGCAATTCTGAGCTCTTCTAGCTGGTTGGTTAATTCTTCTTGTCTTACCTGATCAAAAGCCTTGGTGTAATCGACAAAACGTGACCACAAATCCTTAAACTCAATTGATCTGTCTGTGGGATTTCTTAGGATATCTATTGCAATGACAGTTCCTTTCCCTTCGACAAATCCACATTGTTATTCTTCTATTTCTGGCGTGATTCTATTCCTTGTCCTCACAGTGATTATCCTGATCTGATTTTTGTCACATGACTCATCAAGCTAGATTATACGACGGAGTGTGCTCCAAAGCCTTCGCTTTCCTTGAAAATGCAACGAAATTGATATATTGCTAGGGATTTGTCTGGTATCATACATTTCATTTAGGAAGACTATTACTCGATATCAAAATGAGCTAAGCCTCAATCAGTTTTATTGTAATATTGTCTGGCTCTGGAGCTTTTTCTTGTTTCATTTTTTTCATCACTGTTCCAGATTCATCTTACATTATTGGCTGTCCTTCAAATTTCTTTCCAATGGCGTGTTCCTCCCTTCTGTCATTGTCAAAAAGATCTTTGATATATTCTCCCTGTCTACCTAATATTTCTTTTTTTCCATAATGATTGTGCTTTGATTTTCTTTATTTTAAGCAACCAACTGATGCCATTTTTTTCGTATGAGAAGTGTATTCAATATTTCTGTATATGAACTTTAGATCTGTTTTTGAGTCGATTTTCTATTTATTTGCGCTTTGTTTCTAGCCAAGCTTCTTCAGATTTTTTAATGGATTTACTTATCTTTCTTTTGGTATACTTCCTTTATAGATTTACTTATCTTTCGATTTGTATACTTCCTTTATAGATTTACTTATCTTTCTGTTGATACTTCCTTTATGAATTACTTATCTTGTTTTAACTCCTTTATAGATTTACTTATCTTTCTGTTTGTATACTTCCTTTATAGATTTACTTATCTTTCTTTTTGTATACTTCCTTTTAGAATTACTTATCTTTCGTTTGTATACTTCCTTTATAGATTTACTTATCTTTCTGTTTGTATACTTCCTTTATAGAATTACTTATCTTTCGATTTGTATACTTCCTTTATAGATTTACTTATCTTTCTGTTTGTATACTTCCTTTATAGATTTACTTATCTTTCTTTTGGTATACTTCCTTTATAGATTTACTTATCTTTTGTTTGTATACTTCCTTTATAGAATTACTTATCTTTCTGTTTGTATACTTCCTTTATAGATTTACTTATCTTTCGATTTGTATACTTCCTTTATAGATTTACTTATCTTTCGTTTGGTATACTTCCTTTATAGAATTACTTATCTTTTTGTGTATACTTCCTTTATAGATTTACTTATCTTTCTTTTTGTATACTTCCTTTATAGATTTACTTATCTTTCTTTGTGTATACTTCCTTTATAGATTTACTTATCTTTCTTTTGGTATACTTCCTTTATAGATTTACTTATCTTTCTTTTGTATACTTCCTTTATAGATTTACTTATCTTTTTGTGTATACTTCCTTTATAGATTTACTTATCTTTTTGTATACTTCCTTTATAGGTTTACTTATCTTTGTGTATACTTCCTTTATAGGTTTACTTATCTTTCTGTATGTTCCTTTATAGATTTACTTACCTTTTGTGTATGCTTCCTTTATAGATTTACTTACTTTTTGTTGTATGCTTCCTTTATAGATTTACTTACCTTTTTGTGTATGCTTCCTTTATAGATTTACTTATCTTTTTGTGTATACTTCCTTTATAGATTTACTTATCTTTCTTTTTGTATACTTCCTTTATAGATTTACTTATCTTTTTGTGTACTTCCTTTATAGAATTACTTATCTTTTTGTGTATACTTCCTTTATAGATTTACTTACCTTTTTGTGTATACTTCCTTTATAGATTTACTTATCTTTTTGTGTATACTTCCTTTATAGATTTACTTACCTTTTTTGTTATTTCTTTATAGATTTACTTATCTTTTTGTGTATACTTCCTTTATAGATTTACTTATCTTTTTGTGTATACTTCCTTTATAGATTTACTTATCTTTTTGTGTATGCTTCCTTTATAGATTTACTTATCTTTTTGTGTATACTTCCTTTATAGATTTACTTATCTTTCTTTTGGTATACTTCCTTTATAGATTTACTTATCTTTTTGTGTATACTTCCTTTATAGATTTACTTATCTTTTTGTGTATGCTTCCTTTATAGATTTACTTACCTTTTTGTGTATGCTTCCTTTATAGATTTACTTATCTTTTTGTGTATACTTCCTTTATAGATTTACTTATCTTTCTTTGTGTATACTTCCTTTATAGATTTACTTATCTTTCTTTGTGTATACTTCCTTTATAGATTTACTTATCTTTCTTTTTGTGTATACTTCCTTTATAGATTTACTTACCTTTTTGTGTATACTTCCTTTATAGAATTACTTATCTTTTTGTGTATGCTTCCTTTATAGATTTACTTATCTTTCTTTTTGTATTTCCTTTATAGATTTACTTATCTTTCTTTGTGTATTTCCTTCATAGATTTACTTATCTTTCTTTGTGTATACTTCCTCTTTTCCCCTTTACCTTCACACGTTTACCCATCAAGTCTAAAATGTCTTTTATCATCCAATTCTTCTTTGCCTTTCTTTCAACTCTACCGATTTCTGCACAAGCTTCATTTATTGCATTTTTCAAATTTGTTAATCATTTCTCACTGTCCCCAATATTAACCAAGCACTGAATATGTTGTGAAAATATACACCAAACTGTTTATGAGATGATTCATCTGTCTTTTAAGAGTCCAAGATTTAGTTTATTTCTGGCTGTTTTTTGTTGTTGTTGTTGTTCTCTTCAGTTTCAACCTAAATGTTCATATTACAGAATTATGGTCACTATTAGTGTATTCTGCAATTGACAATGTTTTTGTTATCAGTAAAGAATTTCTAAATCTCTTATGTATCATTTCCCTTCTTCCTCTGTGATCCCCCACCCCCCATGGCTCATCCCTTTTTCTGTTTTCTCCCCACGTCCATCCTCCAGCCTGCTTTACTATCTAACAGTCTCCCATTCCTCTCTTCTGATTATAGACATTACAGCCAGTTTTATGTACAATAACAAACAAACAAATACAAACAAACAAACAAATACAAACAAACAAACAAAAACCAGGTATGCAGATCTCAGTAAAAGATTGATGAAAATAAACTCTGCTTTTCTTCCTTGTTTACTGTCTACATGTCTGTCCTCACCTGACGATGAATGTGACTGTATTCCTCCTGTTCCTCTTGGCTGCTATGGAGTTTGGTGGCCAGAGGAGTAGCAGTCAGCCATTTATCTAGCCAATCCATTTGATAGAGGTAACATTGCTGCAATGTTATCTTCAGATGTCTGGTATTCTTGATGGTAGGAGGAGGTTGATGATAAAAAGTTATCAAACATCTGAAAACATCCTCTCTACTCTAAGTACAAAAGCTATATTATACATTCTAAGTTTGTATATATTTTACCCTCTCGATTTCTGAATCTGCACAGCACTGACAACAGGATGAGGAGACCTTTTGCACTTGCCATCAATATTTGTGACCTAGCTGGCAAGAAAGTAATTGTCTATGGCTTTGGCTACTATCATCAATGACAAGAAGAAAACTCAGAGTAAAAGGGGAAAAACTTGAAAGAGTCACCAGCTTCAAACACTTCAGTGCTACTATCTGTGATGGAGAACCCACACTAGGTATTTTGGGTAGAATACCACAGAGGAAAATAATAATAATAATTACAATATTTATATAGCGCAAAATCTTGATAAAATCAAATCTAAGCGCTGAAGCAGACACACACGCAGGCACGCACGCTCGCACACACACACACGCACACATACAGACACACACACACACACACACACACATACACACACACACACACACACACACACGCATGGCTATAAATGGGGAGAAAGAATAAAAGCAATAAAAGCAAGAATAAAAGCAATGGAAAATTATAGAGAGCATAGCATACAATTATATATTATAACCATGTGATTCCTCCGAGCGGAGACAGGCTGCAGAGGGGAGGGTTGAGTGAGGTTAGGATTTTATGCAGGAGAGAAAAGGTGAGTTTTGAGAGCAGACTTGAAGGAGACAAAAGTAGGTTGCTGACGGACTGAGAGAGGAAGTTTGTTCCAGGAGAGTGGACCAGAAACAGAAAGGCTCGTGGACCATAGGTATTGAGCTTAGTGCGTGGAAAGCGAAGAGTCAGAGGATCAGAGGCAGAGCGGAGGGTACGTGAGGGAACATAGATCTCAAGTAGGCTTGACAGGTAATCGGGGGCTGCGTTATTGAGGCTTTTGTAGCACATGGTGTCTAGTTTGTACTGTATGCGCTTTGATACAGGGAGCATTGTCAAAACTTAACACCATCTTGGATGATATGAAATATATTTCTCATTTCTAGAATCATAGAATCAGATTTATACACTGCATTACACGTGGTATATCTTTGTGTGGATTGACCCTCTTCTGTCACAGTCTGTTCTTTTCTTTTTTCTAACATCAGCACATTGGACTGTTCCAGGACTGGATCAACTGTCAACCATCAGAGCCACTAACTACAAACTTTGCTGTCCTGCCACATTGCCCACTGGCTTCAACCTTGCTCACTGCACAGCTCCCACTAATGAAATCTCCTCCTGTGAAGCTCTGCTGGGATCCAACCTCTATCGGGTATTTCTGTCTGTCTTTGCCACTTTTGCCATCCTTGGCAACCTTGCCAGCTTCCTGTTTCGTGTTGTTGCTACACGAAAGAAATCCAGGACTGGTTTTGATGTCTTTGTGGCTAATCTGTGCATGTCAGACTTTCTGATGGGTGTGTATCTGGCTGTGATTGGTGTGGCGGATCGAGTGTACATGGGGAATTATCTGTGGTACGATTATGTTTGGCAGAAGAGTGCTGCTTGTACAATGGCGGGAATGCTGTGTTTGATGTCGTGCGAAGTGTCCGCTTTTATTATCTGTCTAATCACTTTAGATCGGCTGCTCGTGCTGTGTTTCACGTTTAGTCACATAAGGTTTAGGACAACGAGCGCCTTGTTAGCGTCTGGTCTCGTCTGGATAACTGGTCTGGTTTTAGCTGTTGTCCCTTTACTGCCTATGACATCCCACTGGGATTTCTATTCCCAGAATGGCGTCTGCATCCCTCTGCCAATAACTCGGAACAAATCTGCAGGACAAGACTACGCTTTTCAAGTACTGGTTGTGTTGAATTTTGTATTGTTTATGATCATCGCCTTAGGACAAGTACTGATTTACTGGTCAGTGCAGAAAAACAGAATGAAGCAGCAGGATGGTCACTCTGTGGTCAAAACCACAAGAGACATAGCACTGGCTCAACGACTCATCACAGTGGCTGTGTCAGACTTTCTCTGCTGGTTCCCAGTTGGTTTCCTTGCCATGTTGGCTGCTAATGGCGCTCAACTCCCTGGTTATGTCAACACTGTTATCGTCATTTTTGTTATTCCCATCAATTCATCCATCAATCCTTGTCTCTACACCCTCAACATATTTCTGGAAAGATTGCGTCGTCAGCAGGAAGAAAGGATTCTGCGTTCCCTTATGGCGCGTGTGGAGGCAGGTCTGGTTAAAATCAATGTTGCTCATAAGAGTGGTGGTGGTGGTGGTGGTACTGATAATGCTGATGGTGCTGTAGCCTCCTGGTAACTAAACATCTTTTACTGGAGTTTATTTTCACAAGAAATAAACATTCAAACGATATGTTCCTTTTCGTCTTTTATCTGTTTCTTTGTTTCTGGTTTGTTTTGGGGTTTGTTTGTTGAAACACCAAGTACATGTTGATAGTTTTGATGGTTTGTTTTGACACTGAAGATAATTAGTCAACATACATCAGGTGTTCTTTTGTTTACAACATGGATTCTGTAAGTATTATGACACTAAGGACGATTGGACAACGTATGTTTGATATTCATTCTATGGTTTGTAAAGAACGTACATTCAAAACTCATTGAGAATAAAAATGAAACTGCATCATTCTACATTATAGTTTTTTTAAAGACGGTGCAAGGAAAGCTGATATTAAACAGCTGTCTATTTCCGAAATAAGTCACAAAACGTATTTTATACCATAAACAGACACACATATATATATATATGCAAATACACAATACACTTTCTGTCTCTCAAACATAAACACGCACATTCCTACAAACTCATTACAACAAACAACACACACACACACACACACACACACACACACACACACACACACACACACACACACACACACACACACACACACTCACACACACACGTACACACACACACACACGCACGCACACGCACACACACACACACACACCACACAACACACACACACACACACACACACACACACACACACACACACACACACATATGTTCAGAGAAAATCTACCATCGTTCAGAATTGATATTCGATCGAATACTTCATCTGTTTATTAACTTTCGAGTCCAATACTATTCATTCAAACCACAGAGTGTGTGGGAGTGGTTTTCAGATCTACCAAAGGAAAAGAATTTAGCCAGGATATAAGTTCTACAACAGGTATTGGAACACTGGTTTTGCCCCATGATAAATCTGTTGGCAACCAACCAGGTTCAACAAGAGACTGTCCACATATTGCACACTGGTCCATGACCACAAAACTTACATTATTGTTATTGTTTACAGCTCAGCCCACAGCGTAGAGCCATAACAGGGCTATAACCGCTTCAGAATATACAAAACTGCAATAGGAAAAAAAAAGAAAAGAAAATTAAGTACACACATCAATGCATTCACGCACACCTGGCGTTGACCATTCCATCCAATCTATTGCACAGGGGATTTAAAAAAACACACCTGAATATAAGCATACCTAAAAACACCTGAATACAAATATAAGCATACCTAAGGTCACCAAAACATATATAAAAACAGGCGTACATTACCTGAAATTGCTTCCGCTTATCTCACCTCCCTAGAGCCAAAAATGCACTTTTAATGCATGTATCCAATTATCAATCTTCAGAAAATGTACGTAAGGCTTTATCGACCACATACAGGCGAATGAACCATTAAGGCAGAAACTAATAGGCAGAAATGACAGAAAGCATAGGAACAAGGCAGAAACAAAGAGAGTGACAGAAAAGAAGAGATTTCTAGCACATAATTTCCAGATGGTGGGGATAATATTCATACTGAAAAAGCCTCTAGCATCCCCACAGGGGTGGGCAGGAAGTAGTCCATATTATGGGCTGGGACTGAACTCCACATATCAGATCTTACATCCACGACTGTGTCAGAAGAACGATATAAGGGGCAAAGCAGTGCAGTGGATGGATGTGTGATAAATACCTTTGACATGCTGAAAATACACATTCATACAGCAATGGCACTAAAAAACAACACGATCTGAGAATTTGGAGTTTGGAGTTTAAGAAGGATTCAATAGCACAACTCTATGTGCGCTCAAAAATGTAACAGTCATCTGACAGACTCCTTCAGAATTTGAGAAGACATATGCGCTGTCAAGGTGTTGAAGTAGATGAAAAACATGATCTATGGAACACTGACACCAGCTCAATGAATGGAGCATTAACATGGACTGAGAACAAGCCAACTGTTATGTTGTAGGGGAAACGTGGGATTGAACTTAAGACATGAAATGCTGACTCCAGGGCTCTATCGAAAGAACCAGTCAGCCCACGACTGCCATGAAGTAACAACAACGAAACACTAACCTTAACTAAACCAAACTAAATTAACTATCATCATCATCTCATCATCATCATCATCATCATCATCATCACCATTATCATGTGCCCTGCCGCATGGCGTTGGTGATCATGGCCCTCCATATGCATATGTCTTTTGTCGCTGCAAGTACATATTTCACCCCTCAGCCACCCTGCAAACCCGTCCAATATTTTTCTCCCTGGGTCTACCGCGTGTTCTCTTTCCCTCCAGCTTTCCTGTTGTGACCAGGTGCTCTAATCCCTTTTCCTCATAAAATGGCCTGTAAATGTCGCTTTTGTTTTGCTAATCTTCTTTGTCAAAGATCTTCTTGTATCTGCCTCCACTAGGACTGTCTCGTTTGTTTTCTTTGCTGTCTATGGAACTCTCAACATTCTTCTTTGAAACTTCATCTCGGTTACCTCAATCTTGTTCTGGCTTTGCGTGTTGACTGTCCACGCCTCACAACCGTACAACCGTCGGTTAAGGGGGAGATACTTTGTAACCTCTCAGGTTAACAAGTCTGCAGACCTGATGGTGCATACAGTCCATTTGTGTGAATATACACGAAGAACAATAAATCTTCTGTTGGTTTAGATGGTATTTCTTATCAAATGCTAATTCATTTGCCTCTTAAGTGGAAGGATTTATTACACTCATTGTTCCAAAAATGTTGGTTGAATGGAGCTCTTCCAAAACTCTGGAAGAAGTCCGTGATAATTCCCATCATTAAGGAAGGCAAATCAAGGTCACTCATTGACAGTTACAGACCAATAGCTTTAACTTCTCATGTTGGGAAACTGATGGAAAAGATTATTCAGAAGCGTTTGTTCCATTATTGTGAACGAAATGATATTATTCCACCTCAACAGGCAGGATTTAGGAAAGGGCGATGTACAACAGATCATTTAGTGAAAATTACAAGTCAAATCAAAAAACAATTTTCTCGTAGAAAAAGCACTTTGGCTACGTTTTTTGACGTGAAGAAGGCTTACGACACTGTGTGGCATTCAAGACTGCTTTACAAATTGAAGAGCATTGGTGTAACAGGTAAAATGTATTATTACATTAAAGACTTTTTATCCTGTAGATCAATATGTGTAAGATTAGGGACTGTATACTCTTCATTTAAAGACATAGACATGGGGATCCCTCAGGGATCAATCATAACCCCCATCCTGTTCAGTATACTTCTTTATGATTTACCACAACATTTGTCGAAGAACACTACTGTTGTACAGTATACAGATGATATTGCCATATGGATGAATACCACTCTTCGAAAAAATACAAACAAAAGAACAATCACCCATGTACAAAAGCTCTACCAATATGATCTTGATAACCTGAGTAATTACATGAAAGACAACGGTCTGGATTTATCGAGTGAAAAGACTTATCTTATGCTTTTTAACAATGGTGAAAACCCTAAAACTCTCCCTATGTTATCGCTGGACAATAATTCACTTGCTTATAAGCCCACCGTTAAATTTCTAGGAGTGTACATAACACGAAAGTTGAATTGGAGACATCATATCGAATATTTAATTACAAAAGCAAACAAAAGACTTAACTTCTTAAAAATAGTCAACAGACAATCCTGGAGCCAAGACACTCAAACTATGTTACACCTTGCGATTTCTTTGGTTCGATCGAAACTGCTCTATGGACAAGTGGTATATTTTACTGCCTCGAATACACTCTTAAAAAAATTACAGGTGTAGACAGCAAAGCTATTAAATTGGCTCTTGGTGTGCCCGTTCATACAAACACAATGAAGTCTTATAAAGAAAGTAACATATTACCGCTTACAGATCAACGTGAATTAGCGGTGACAAAATATGTTATTAGAGCTCTGGCCGTAAAGAACTCAGTTAAGGATGAATTACTATACACCTCGGAAACTGACTATCCTCAGAAAGCTCGAAAGGTGCATTCTCTTCAACCTATACGAAATTTTGCAGAAGTCCTCCTGAGCGAAAACAATATTGATGTAAATGACATTCCAGTAATGCCTCTTATTCCATCCATACCTTCCTGGGAACTTGAAAAAGCTAACTTTGACATAGACTACATAAATCTCAATAAAACAGAAGAAATAAATATTCTAGTATCAGAAGTCAAATCTCATTTAACCACATATTATCCTAATCACCTAAAAATTTTCACAGACGGGTCTGTTTTAGATACAGCTGATAGCGGAGCTGGATTCGTCATTCCTGCCTTAAAGGTACAAAAATCTTTTTACATAGGTAAAGGCTTCTCTATTTTTACATCAGAATTATACGCAATATTGATGGTTCTTAACTATATTATTAGCTTCTCATACGATATCTGCAATATACTATTGTGTGTTGATTCTAAATCAGTGTTACGTAGCTTGAAACAAACAGAAAATGTAAAACGAAATGACATTATATGTGAGATCAAACATTTGATACATTGTATTTCATTCAGTTGTGTTGGTATAAATTTTTGCTGGGTTCCGTCACATTGTGGACTTTATTGGAATGAAGTTTCGGACAAATTAGCAAAAGATGGTGCATCCAATAATGCAAATACCGTAACTTTCCATAACATACGACTGTCAGTTCATGAACTTTGTTCTGTGTTGGAATGTTCACTGTATACACATGTTTCCAATACCCAAAGCCTGATACCTAACTGCCCCAGACAGCTAGCGTCCTTGATATACAAACTAAGGCTTAACTCTTGGAAAACAAAATATACACAGAATGTATGTATTTGTTCAAAAGAATTATCTGTCCACCATCTGCTCTTTGAATGTCCTATTTTACTTACGACATATAGAAAAAACAATCTCGATTTTTCATGTACTGACTCTAGAGATATCCTTTACAACAAAAATAATGATATTATTTCGGTAGTCCAGCTGATTCTCAGATCCCCTGTTGGCAGATTGTTATGAAGAGTTAATTAATTGTTGTATATTATTGATTGACACTATTAACTTAATGTTCTGAATTCTTAATTGTTATTGTTCCCCTTCTTACATTCAAACTATCACTACCCCTTCCCATCCCCGTCCCCCACCCTTTTTTTCCCCTATGTGTGTGTGTGTGTGTGTGGTGTGTGTGTGTGTGTGTGTGTGTGTGTGTGTGTGTGTGTGTGTGTGTGTGTGGGTGTGTGTATGTGTGTGTGTGTATGTGTGTGTGTATGTGTGTGTATGTGTGTCTAAAATCACTATTGTGAAGAGACATTAAATAAAGATTCCATTCCATTCCATACATGAAGAACGTGAAAAACACACATTAAAGGTCTTGTAAGTCATGTATGGTCTGTCATAGTAGGGTTAAAACAAGGATGTTTCCAGGAACTGACCCTGCAGTGACCATGCCTTTGTCATGATCAACTTTCAAGCACTGTTGACGAACAGCAAAAAAAAAAAAAAGAAAAACAGCTGTCTCAATTTCATCTTGAGAAACTAAAAGATTCTGACCAGACCAATTTCGGTTCTTCACCAGAATATAATCTACTTGGCTGTGATACGACCATTTGGGAGTACCATGTCGATGGTCAGAATGCTGTATGTTCACCAAGAAGTCAGCAAGAGCCAACTCCTTGCCTGGCGAATTCTAGCAGATGTAATCCCCTATCAATGGTACTCTTGTTACAAAACGGGCGGCAGAAATTATTACTCTGGTTTTCTAAGAAATCTGTAGCAACTTTGTCGTTCCAGTCACTCTGAAGGATGAAAATGTCTTTGACGTCAACTCTGCCGATGACTGTTTGAAGTTGGATGTAGAATTCTTCAATCAGGCCATCGTCATAGTATAGTGTAGGAGCATACATTTGCACTACTGTGATGTTAAATGGTTTTGCTGGCAAGCTTCTGGTGGAAACAGGGGAGCATCCCAGTGCAGTGTTCCTGATGTTCTTGGAGATGAAAACCCACCCCATCTGAATGTTTATCCTCTTTCCACTATAGTACAGGCCATGCCCTTCATCGGTCTGTATCTTTCCATTGTTTTTCTATCCAATTTTGCAAAGGCTGAGAATGTGCCATGGGTAGATGTCCATCTCATGGGGATATGGATTTTCTAAGGAAAGGACCTAATACAAGCGAATTGATTCTTCTTGTCTCCAAAATGCGTGGATCCAAGGAGGCTTCTCATCCATGGATGAATGAACAAATGAATGAATGAATGAATGAATGAATGAATGAATTGTTACTGAAGACAGAAACAAACAGTGAAACGCTTCTGACACTGGAGAGAGAGAGAGAGAGAGAGAGAGAGAGAGAGAGAGAGAGAGAGAGAGAGAGAGAGAGAGAGAGAGAGAGAGAGGAATAAACTGAAACTGAAACTGAAAATGGTTTATTGCCATTGACATTTTTGTCCTTGTTGCAAGGAGCATAAAACAAAGTCATTACATTTTTCGGCGACGTTTTCTTGAAACAAAGATTTATAAATATAGTCATGGCTGACATTACATCCATTTGAATCTCTTCAGGAGAGAGAGGAATAGAGAGAGAAAGAGAGAGAGAGAGAGAGAGAGAGAGAACAAATAGGAAGGCTCTAAGAAAGAAAGAAAGAAATATATGTATATTCACACAGACATGCAGACAGAATATAGAATTAAAAAGAAGGCACAGACAGACAAAATAATAAAGTAAAAAGAAGGAAAATGTGACTAAAGAGCAAGACAAACAAACAAACAAACAAACAAACAAACAGACAAAAGAAAGATTTGGTAAGTTAGCTGATGTGCTGTGTGCAATCTAAATTGAGTTAATATTTCCTTGCTGTCTTTTCTGTTCCCTTGCAAGAACCAGTTGGCTACAAATTTCCGTCCGTCTTATCATCATCATCATCATCAGGCGCCCTGCTGCATGGCGTTGGCGACCATGGACTTCCAACCATCTCTATCTCTCGTTGCCCCCAGCATCTCCCCCACCCTCTTCATCCCCAGCCACTCTACAAGTCCGTCCAGCATTCTCTCCCTGGGTCTACCTGGTGCTCTTTTTCCCTCCAGCTTTCCCGTTGTGACCAGGTGCTCCAAATCCCCCTTCCTCATAAAATGGCCTATAAATGTTGCTTGTCTATTCCTAATCTTCCTTATGAGTGATCTATTCGTGTCTGCCTCCATCAAGACTGTCTCGTTTGTTTTCTTTGCTGTCCATGGAACTCTCAACATTCTTCTGAGAAACCACATCTCGGCTGCCTCGATCCTGCTCTGGCTTTGCTTGCTGACTGTCCATGCCTCGCATCCGTACAACAGTATTGGTTCTATATAACATTCAAGGACTCTCTTTCTGATGTTAATTGATAGGCATTTGTTGGTAAGAATGCTTGTCATCTTCTTGAGTGCTGTTTTGGCTTGGCCGATTCTGCCAGCTATTTCCGATGTGCTTCTGCCGTCTGATGAAATGACCGTTCCCAGGTATTTGAACTTATTAACCTGTGGCAAGGTTGTGCCATTTGTTTTTATTTTGCAGGAGGGGATTTCATGTTTTTTACTGATCACCATGACTTCAGTCTTCCTGCTGTTTAGTTCCAACCCCTTACCTTTGCTTTCTGTTTCTAGTATATTCACAAGGTTTTGTAGGTCCCTTTCATTTTCTGCAATTAGCACGGTGTCATCTGCGTACCGAATGTTGTTTATCATTTTCCCTCCTACCTTTAATCCAGGGTCTTCTTCTAGGTTTCTCATGATGTTTTCGCTATATAGTGAAAACAGATCTGGTGACAAAACACAACCCTGTCTGACTCCTCTTTTGATGTTTTGAAAAGAGGTTATATTGTTTTCTATTCTCATTGCAGCTGTTTGTTCCCAATACATATTCCTGATTATTCGTAGATCTTTTCCATCGACATTGAGTCTCTCCAGTTGGTTGATCAATTCGTCATGTCGTACCCGATCGAAAGCCTTGGTATAGTCAACGAAGCATAAATACAAATCCTTATTCATCTCAATTGACCTCTCTACGATAGTTCTTAGGATGTATATGGCATTAATCGTTCCTTTCCCCTCCAGAAATCCACACTGTTCTTCTGCTATTTCTCTTTTGATTATGTTCCTTGTCCTCATCATGATTATTCTTAACAGGATTTTTGTTACATGACTCATCAAACTGATTGTGCGATGGAGTTCGCTTTCTATAGCCCCTGTCTTCTTTGGAAGTGTAATGAAAATTGATTTTGACATATCTTTGGGGATTTTTCCAGTGTCATAAATTTCCGTCTTATCTCGTCAGTTAAATTGATATATAAAAATTCGACTCGTAATTCTTCAGTGCATCTTTGGCGTAAACGTAACGAAAAGTCTTGCATTATCTCGTCAGTTAAATTTATGTACAGACATTTCACCCACAAATCTTGAGTGCATGTTTAGCGTAAACGCATTCTACATGTAATTCTTGAGTGCATGTTTGGCATAAACACAATGTAAAAGTACTGCATTATCTCGTCAGTTAAATTAATGTCTAGACATTCTACTCGTAATTCTTGAGTGCATGTTTAGCGTAAACGCATTCTACTCGTAATTCTTGAGTGCATGTTTGGCGTAAACGCAATGGAAAAGTAGTACGCTTAGTGTATCCGTTTCGAGATAAGATTCTGATCCATATCGAAACAGTCAACATAATTGATAGTGTTGTGACTGCTGATTTCCCTGGGTGGTTTTCTGTTCGTATGTTTTTTTCGTTCGTATGTTTCTAAGTTTAGTTTATGAAAATACTCATATTTATTTGGCACTGATGGAGCTGAAAAGCGCTAATGAACAAAAGAAAAAGAAATCTGTACGCATGGTGTACATAGCTGTGCCCCCATTAATATGTTTTCCAAAAGTACATCCTCTGTCAAGCGAAAAGCCATAGTCTAGACTCGTCAACCTATCACGAAAAGCTTGTATACAGCTGTGTAAAGGATCTTCTTTATAGCGTGGTATCAAGGAAGTATTACAAATACACTTGACTTTCCTTCCCTGAGTCTTGTTTCAGTTAAAAGTTGCTGTCTATAAAATCCAAGGGCTCAAGCTTAAGAATAGAAAAAGAAAAGAAGAAAATGAAAACAGGATGGTGAAGCCACTTTATCGAATCCCCATTTACACAAACCTTAGTACCAAAAAATTCAGTGTCTTGTTTTCCAAAGTTGCCATGTCTTGAAGAGAATCAAACAGAATACGACTTGACGTGAAGACAGGACAACGGCAAACCGAGATTATTACCATAGTTGTTTTAAAGCCCAACCGACTGTGTAGAGCCATATCAGGGCTATAACCAGACAGGGGCTATAGAAAGCGAACTCCATCGCACAATCAGTTTGATGAGTCATTTTGATCGCCCCTCCGAACCCACCACCTCCAAAGTCATCGATTTCCTGGACTGCTACGGCCTGGTTCAGTGCGTCCACGCTCCCACTCACATTCGTGGGCACACATTGGATAATATAATCCACAGGACTGACCAGACCATGGTGAGTTCCATCATCATCGACCACACCCTCCCATCTGACCATGTCTGCCTTGTTGCTGATCTTCATTTTTCCCGCCCTCCACCCCGCAAAACGTACATTCTAGCCAGACACCTTTCTGCAGTGGACATGACTGTCTTTGAGGCTGACCTTCAGTCTCTCTTATCTGCTTCCCCGCCAACCACACCTGATGACCTCAACTCCCTTCTCCTTGGGCTCCTGGATCGGTTCGCTCCTGCCTGTGGCCGCCTTGTTTCCAAGAGGCCACCATCACCTTGGTTCTCCTCCATTGGGCCTCAGCTGCAAGCGGCCAAGTGTGAAAGGCGCAGAGCCGAGAGACAGTGGCTTAAGTCTAGTCTGACTGTTCATAAGCAAATTTTTCAAACTGCCAACAAAATTGTAAATAGCCTCGTAGATGCCTCTAAATCAGCCTATTACAATGCTAAAATTCTTGCCTGTTCCACTTCCAAACAACTGTATAATATAACTAATACTCTTCTTGGCAAAACTGGCTCTTCTCCTCTTCCATCTCACCTGCCACCTTCTGATCTTCCACAGGCTTTCTCTGACTATTTTTTCAACAAGATTGCTAACCTCAGGCTTTCTCTCGATTCCACGACGAACACTCATGCTACATTTCCTGAACCCCCTTTCTCTGGAATTCCCCTTACTTTCTTCCAACCCGTTTCTGAGGACTTCGTTAAGAAAATCATCATGAAATCTGGCATTAAAACCTGTGAACTCGACCCATTGCCAGCTTCTTTTCTCACCCATTGTCTCGATACTCTTCTCCCTCACATCACCAATATCATTAACCATTCCCTCTCAACTGGCTCCTTTCCTTCTTCTTTCAAGTCAGCAATTGTAAGACCTCTTCTAAAAAAGACGACTCTTGACCCTGAGAATTTGAAAAACTATAGACCTGTGTCAAATCTTCCTTTTCTTTCCAAGGTCTTAGAGAAAGTTGTTCTTGACCAGCTGTTAAACCACCTTCATTCCAATAACCTTGTCTATTCCCTTCAGTCTGCTTACCGTTCTGGACATAGTACCGAAACTGCTCTTCTCAAAATCTGCAACGACTTACTGACTACTCTCGACTCTAACAACGTATCACTTTTGACTCTCTTGGACCTATCTGCTGCCTTTGACACTATTGACCACTCTATCCTTCTCTCCCGTCTACATCACTCTTTTGGGCTCCATGATACTGTCTTGAACTGGTTTCATTCTTACATCACCAATCGTCTGCAAGTAGTTTCTGTCAATGGTCTTTCTTCTAATCCTTCCTGTCTGACTTACGGAGTGCCACAAGGATCTGTTCTGGGCCCCCTACTTTTCATTCTCTACACCTACCCTGTCTCCTCTATTGTCCAAGAACACCTGCTTCAGCATCATTCTTTCTCGGATGACAATCAGCTGTATGTCTCTGGGCCTCTCCCTGACCTTCCCATCATGATCCAGAAAACCCAATCTTGTGTAGCTGACCTGAAGGATTGGATGACTGAAAATAAACTGAAATTAAATGAAGAGAAATCCGAATTGATCTTGATCACCCCACCCAAACTCCAAAATCACCCCTCTCTTCCAACCTCTGTCACACTTGTTGACTCATCTATCCCTCTCTCCCATTTTGCCCGTAACCTTGGTGTAACTCTTGATCAAACCCTGTCCTTCCACCAGCATGTGAGCAACGTCTGTCGGACTTGTTTTCTTGAACTCCGCCGAATTGCTTCTATCCGTCACCTCCTCTCAGAAGACACGACAAAGGCTCTTGTCTGTGCATTTGTTCTATCCCGTCTCGATTACTGTAATGCTCTTTTTTCTGGTTCCCCCTCTCATCTCATTAACAAACTTCAGAAAGTTCAAAATCATGCTGCCCGTCTCATCTTCCGCTCTTCAAAATTTAACCATGTTACGCCATTGCTCTGTTCTCTCCACTGGCTCCCTGTTCAGCAAAGAATATCCTACAAGATTGCCTGCCTCTGCTTCAAATCTATTGAGTCTTCCTGTCCTGAGTATCTCACCCATCTGTTACATCTCTACACGCCATCTCGAGCTTTGCGGTCCTCATCTGATACCCGTCTCTATAGTATCCCCATAGTCCGCACTAAAAGGTTTGGGCAGCGTTCTTTTTCCTATCAAGCTCCAACCATCTGGAATCAGTTACCTCGCTCTCTTAGATACTCACCCTCTCTGCCCACATTCAAACGCTCCCTCAAAACTCACCTGTTTCCCAAAACTGGTAATCTCTGCCCCCTTCCCCCCATGTAATGTAATGGTGACATTATAGTGTCTTAGTGTCAATGTGTCATTGTATTTGCATGTCATGCTGTGTGTGTGTTTGTGTGTGTGTGTGTGTGTTTGTGTGTGTGTGGGTGCTTCTGTGGGCGTGTGTGTGTGTGCTTGTGATTCTGGTTATATGTTTTGCCATTGTAAACGCTTAGGGCATTAATTTGATTAGGCGTACTAAATGTTCATAATAATAATAATAATAATAATAATAATAACCGTTTCAAAACATACACAGTACTTCAACACTGTTATTGTTCTGTCCAAAGCCCAGCCAACCGCATAGAGCGACACCAGGGTTATCAACATTTCAAAACATACACAGCACTTCAACAGGAAAAAAAGTAAAAAAAATTAAGTACACATATCGATACATTGGTGCTCATAATCTAAGGATATGTTAATAATAATAATATACAATATTTTATATAGCGCAAAATCTTGATAAAATCAAATCTAAGCGCTAAAACAGACACACACGCACGCACGTACACACACGCACGCACACAGGCACGCACGCACGCACACACACACACACACACACACACACACACACACGCACACGCACACGCACACGCACACGCACACGCACACGCACACGGCTATAAATGGGGAGAAAGAATAAAAGCAATGGAAAATTATAGAGAGCATATTATATACAATTATATATTACAATGTGTCGCTGGTGTTGACCACTCCATCCCATTTATCACACAGGGGATTAAAAAACATACCTCCTTGCAAAGTTAAACATAACTGAGGATACTAAAACATATATAAAACAGGCCTAAATTACCTCCACATGTCTCATTTCCCCAGAGCCAAAAATGCACTCAATACATATACCCATTCATCAGTCCTAACAGACAGTATGTAAGGCTGTATCAAACGCATGCAGGTGAACGGACCAGCATGGTAGAAAATGATAGGAAGAAATAACATAAAGCAAAGGAACAAGGCAGAAACAAACAGAGCGACAGAAAAGAGGGAATTTCCAGCACAGAATGTCCAGAAGATAGGGATATTATTGATACTGAAAGAGCCCCCAGCATCCCCCACGAGAGGACACGTGACCCTGAACTTGACGCCGTGACCTACAAACGTGGGACTCTTGATCAAGTCGTTGCAAAGTAAAATCACTCCATGTGAAACGAGATGCTTAAGACAGACCATAAACGTCACAAGAAGACAGAAAATCACAAATGAAATAGGAGTCGAGCAGGCTGGAACTGTGCAACTCATGAAGTTCATTGAGAAAAAACATGAAATGGTTTGGACATGTTATCAGAATGCCAATCAATCAGCCTGCTACGAAAGTATTCTACGCAAGAGACCCAAGGTTCAAGAGCAGAGGCAGACCAAGAAAGTGATGGCTGGATGGTGTGAATGAGATCTGGTATGTTGGCTAGTCGGTAGAGCCATGGACTCAAGTTCTGATATCTTGAGTTCAATCCCAGCGCGCAACATTGAAAACTGGTCTGTTTGCTGCCCATCTTAATGTTTCCAACATTCTGGTGGTATCAGCTTAGTGTTTGATATCTTAATGTTTCCATCATTTTGGTGGTGTCAGCTTAGTGTTTGATATCTCAATGTTTCCATCATTCTGGTGGTGTCAGCTTAGTGTTTGATATCTTAATGTTTCCATCATTCTGGTGGTGTCAGCTTAGTGTCTGATATCTTAATGTTTCCATCATGCTGATGGTGTCAGCTTAGTGTCTGATATCTTAATGTTTCCATCATGCTGGTGGTGTCAGCTTAGTGTCTGATATCTTAATGTTTCCATCATGCTGGTGGTGTCAGCTTAGTGTCTGATATCTTAATGTTTCCATCATTCTGGTGGTGTCAGCTTAGTGTCTGATATCTTAATGTTTCCATCATGCTGGTGGTGTCAGCTTAGTGTTTGATATCTTAATGTTTCCATCATGCAGGTGGTGACAGCTTAGTGTTTGATATTTCAATGTTTCCATCATTCTGGTGGTGTCAGCCTAGTGTTTGATATTTTAATGTTTCCATCATTCTGGTGGTGTCAGCTTAGTGTTTGATATCTAAATGTTTCCACCATTATGGTTGTGTCAGCCTAGTGTTTGATATCTTAATGTTTCCATCATTCTGGATGTGTCAGCTTAGTGTCTGATATCTTAATGTTTCCATCATTGTGGTGGTGTCAGCTTAGTGTTTGATATCTTAATGTTTCCATCATGCTGGTGGTGTCAGCTTATGTTTGATATCTTAATGTTTCCATCATTCTGGTGGTGTGAGCTTATGTTTAATATCTTAATGTTTCCATCATTCTGGTGGTGTCAGCTTATATTTGATATCTTAATGTTTCCATCATTCTGGTGGTGTCAGCTTAGTGTTTGGTATCTTAATGTTTCCGTCATGCTGGTGGTGTCAGCTTAGTGTTTGATATCTTAATGTTTCCACCATGCTGGTGGTGTCAGCTTAGTGTTTAATATCTTAATGTTTCCATCATGCTGGTGGTGTCAGCCTAGTGTTTGGTATCTTAATGTTTCCACCATTCTGGTGATGTCAGCTTAGTGTTTAATATCTTAATGTTTCCACCATTCTGGTGGTGTCAGCCTAGTGTTTCATATCTTAATGTTTCCATCATTCTGGTGGTGTCAACCTAGTGTTTAATATCTTAATGTTTCCACCATTCTGGTGGTGTCAGCCTAGTGTTTAATAACTTAATGTTTCCACCATTCTGGTGGTGTCATCTTAGTGTTTGATATCTTAATGTTTCCACCATTCTGGTGGTGTCAACCTAGTGTTTGATATCTGAATGTTTCCACCATTCTGGTGGTGTCAGCCTAGTGTTTAAGATCTTAATGTTTCCACCATTCTGGTAGTGTCAGCCTAGTGTTTAATATCTTAATGTTTCCACCATTCTGTTGGTGTCAGCTTAGTTTTTGATATCTTAATGTTTCCACCATTCTGGTGGTGTCAGCCTAGTGTTTGATATCTTAATGTTTCCATCATTCTGGTGGTGTCATCTTAGTGTTTAATATCTTAAGGTTTCCATCATGCTGGTAGTGTCAGCTTTTTGTGTTTGATATCTTAATGTTTCCATCATTCTGGTGGTGTCAGCTTAGTGTTTGATATATTAATGTTTCCATCATTCTGGTTGTGTCAGCTTCGTGTCTGATACGTCCATTAACCACTTTCCACCTTTGAGGACCTTGCCAGGGCATAGGGTTTTGTGCAGGCTCAGGAAATCTGTCAGATAATTGATGGCAGGATTTGGATGGAGTGCGTATGGATCTGTCCGAGCTCAGTGAATCCGTCTTGGAATAACTCCAATAACTACAATAGGACTCTGGCAACAACACAATCCGTCTGTAAATAACTCCAATGACTACAATAGGACTCTGGCAACAACACAATCCGTCTGTAAATAACTCCAATAACTACAATAGGACTCTGGCAACAACACAGCCCGTCTGTAGATAACTCCAATGACTACAATAGGACTCTGGCAACAACACAGCCCGTCTGTAGATAACTCCAATAACTACAATAGGACTCTGGCAACAACACAGCCCGTCTGTAAATAACTCCAATAACTACAATAGGACTCTGGCAACAACACAATCCGTCTGTAAATAACTCCAATAACTACAATAGGACTCTGTCAACAACACAGCCCGTCTGTAGATAACTCCAATAACTACAATAGGACTCTGGCAACAACACAATCCGTCTGTAAATAACTCCAATAACTACAATAGGACTCTGGCAACAACACAGCCCATCTGTAAATAACTCCAATAACTACAATAGGACTCTGGCAACAACACAGCCCGTCGGTAAATAACTACAATAACTACAATAGGACTCCGGCAACAACACAATCCGTCTGTAAATAACTCCAATAACTACAATAGGACTCTGGCAACAACACAATCCGTCTGTAAATAAATCCAATAACTACAATAGGACTCTGGCAACAACACAATCCGTCGGTAAATAACTCCAATGACTACAATAGGACTCTGGCAACAACACAATCCGTCTGTAAATAACTCCAATGACTACAATAGGACTCTGGCAACAACACAATCCGTCTGTAAATAACTCCAATAACTACAATAGGACTCTGGCAACAACACAATCCATCTGTAAATAACTCCAATAACTACAATAGGACTCTGGCAACAACACAATCCGTCTTGAAATAACTCCAATGACTACAATAGGACTCTCTCAACAACACAATCATCTTGAAATAACTCCAATAACTACAATAGGACTCCGGCAACAACACAATCCGTCTGTAAATAACTCCAATAACTACAATAGGACTCCACAACAACACAATCCGTCTTGAGATAACTCCAATGACTACAATAGGACTCCGGCAACAACACAACCTGTCAACAGTGGAAGTAACATATGTTGCCCAGACATGTCAGTTGTCAGCTGTCATCTCTCCTCGACATCCTTAATTAATGGGTACCAGAGTCAGGACTGTGCTGTTAACTCCTCGACATCTTTAATTAATGGGTACCAGAGGCAGGACCGTGCTGTTAATTCCTCGACATCCTTAATTAATGGGTACCAGAGGCAGGGTCGTGCTGTTAACTCCTCGACATTCTTAATTAATGGGTACCAAGGCAGGGTCGTGCTGTTAACTCCTCGACATCCTTAATTAATGGGTACCAGAGGCAGGATCGTGCTGTTAACTCCTCGACATCCTTAATTAATGGATACCAGAGGCAGGGTCGTGCTGTTAACTCCTCGACATCCTTAATTAATGGGTACTAGAGGCAGGGTCGTGCTGTTAACTCTTCGACATCCTTAATTAATGAGTACCAGAGGCAGGGTCGTGCTGTTAACTCCCCGACATCCTTAATTAATGGGTACCAGAGGCAGGGTCGTGCTGTTAACTCCTCGACATCCTTAATTAATGGGTACCAGAGGCAGGATCGTGCTGTTAACTCCTCGACATCCTTAATTAATGGGTACCAGAGGCAGGGTCGTGCTGTTAACTCCTCGACATCCTTAATTAATGGGTACCAGAGGCAGGGTCGTGCTGTTAACTCCCCGACATCCTTAATTAATGGGTACCAGAGGCAGGGTCGTGCTGTTAACTCCTCGACATCCTTAATTAATGGGTACCAGACGCAGGACCGTGCTGTTAACTCCTCGACATCCTTAATTAATGGGTACCAGAGGCAGGGTCGTGCTGTAAACTCCTCGACATCCTTAATTAATGGGTACCAGAGGCAGGGTCGTGCTGTTAACTCCTCGACATCCTTAATTAATGGGTACCAGAGGCAGGACCGTGCTATTAACTCCTCGACATCCTTAATTAATGGGTACCAGAGGCAGGGTCGTGCTGTTAACTCCTCGACATCCTTAATTAATGGGTACCAGAGGCAGGACCGTGCTGTTAACTCCTCGACATCCTTAATTAATGGGTACCAGAGGCAGGGTCGTGCTGTTAACTCCTCGACATCCTTAATTAATGGGTACCAGAGGCAGGGTCATGCTGTTAACTCCTCGACATCCTTAATTAATGGGTACCAGAGGCAGGACCGTGCTGTTAACTCCTCGACATCCTTAATTAATGGGTACCAGAGGCAGGACCGTGCTGTTAACTCCCGGTTATCTTCCATTTAAAATGTTATAACTTCAGCGTCACAAGATACAAACCTTTCTTTATTAAGGTGTGGTGGCTGAGTGGTTAATGTGCCAACCTGTACGACAGAGGTCCGATGTTCAGTTCCTGAATTCGACAGGTTTTCCTACTCTAGGATGAGATCATATTCTGCGGTTTCACGTATTGCATGCATTCAACACATGTAACAGAACCAACAACAACAATATTCTTAAGTTCCATGTATTGTGTGCATTCAACACATGTAACAGAACCAACAGCAACAATATTATTAAGTTCCATGTATTGTGTGCATTCAGCAATTGTAAAAGAACCAAAAGCAACAATATTCTGAGGTACCACGTATTGTGTGCATTCAACACATGTAAAAGAACCAACAACAACAATATTATTAAGTTCCATGTATTGTGTGCATTCAGCAATTGTAAAAGAACCAAAAGCAACAATATTCTGAGGTACCACGTATTGTGTGCATTCAACACATGTAAATGAACCAACAACAACAATATTCTTAAGTACCATGTATTGTGTGCATTCAACACATGTAAAAGAATCAACAGGAACAATATTCTGAGGTACCATGTATTGCATGCATTCAGCACATGTAAAAGAATCAACAACAGCAATATTCTGAGGTACCATGTACTGCATGCATTCAGCACTTGTAAAGGAACCAACATCAGGCAAACGAAAACCAAGATGGACTCGTGTGCCTTCTGGCATGCACACGTTAAAGATCCCACGGCAGCTGAAAACCATGAAGAGCAGGGCATTGGCCTGGCTGCCCTGGTATGAAACATTGCAGAGATAGTTTGATTTCCCAACTCCTTCCCATGAAGTCCATCTAGCCTTCTTGCCTTTATGAAATCTTGATGAAAAAAAAAAGTTGGTGGCTCTGCATTGTGCGACGACGCACTGTCAAAAGGGAGAGCAGCCTGAGTTTCACACAATAAATACACTGTGACAAAAGGAAATGAATGTGAATAAAAATATAAAATGTATGAATAGTTCACACTACAAGTAGACAACAAAGTTCATAATAACCCTGGAAAAAAGAAGGTAAAGTGTGACCAGTGGCAAAACCAGAGCACTACTGTATGGGGTCTCAGGGGCATATGGATTCCCCCCCCCCCCCAAAAAAAAAAAATATATTAAGGATTCACCTAAAATTTGTGCAGTCTGCACATTCTGGACATAATTCTGAGAACTTCAGAGACAGAAAGAGCATATTTTTGTCACGCAAACATTCATACATACACGCACACATTTTCTCTCTCCTAGTTATATGTGTATATAAACACACACACACACACACACACACACACACACACACACACACACACACACACACACACACAACACACACACACACACACACAACACATCCATTCAAACTCACACACAGAGAATGGTTCACCTGCTAATCGATCAAATGAAAAACGTTATCAGACACATACATACCCAAGCACACGCTTGCAGCCACGTTGGA
>JAPXFY010000022.1:69324524-69329524 GCA_030674185.1 Monoplex corrugatus
AGAGCTCTAACCTGCAGAAGAAGACGAAGAAAGAAGAGGAGGAACCTGAACTTGGGTGTTGATTTTAACTTGGTGTTAGCCCTGGTATGGCTCTAGTTGTCGGCTGGGCCATAAGCAATATGAACTTTAACTTGTCTTGTCTTGTCTCTGTCTGTCTTGTTCTTGTCTTGTACTGATTACGAGTTCTGATCTTGTGTTGGTGTTGTTTGTGTGTGTGTGTGTGTGTGTGTGTGTGTGTGTGTGTGTGTGTGTGTGTGTGTGTGTGTGGTTGTGTGTGTGTGTGTGTGTGTTGTGTGTGTGTGTGTGTGTGTGTATGTGTGTGTGTGTTGTGTGTTGTGTTTGTGTGTGTGTGTGTTTGGTGTGTGTGTTGTGTGTGTGTGTGTGTGTGTGTGTGCTGTGTGTGTGTGTGTGTGTGTGTGTGTGTGTGTGTGTGTGTGTGTGTGTGTGTGTGTGTGTGTGTGTGTGTGTGTGTGTGTGTGTGTGTGTGTATGTGTGTCTGTATGTGTGTCTGTGTGTATCTGTGTGTGTCTGTGTGTTCGTTCGTTATTTCTTTTAACGTCTATTCACGTGTGTCTTTAGACGAGTGTGTGTGTGTGATGTGTGTGTGTGTGCGTGTGCATGCGTGTGTGTGTGGGTGTGTGTGTGTGTGTGTGTGTTGTGTGTGTGTGTGTGTGTGTGTGTGTCTGTATGTGTGTGTGTACATGTGTGTGTGTGCGTGTCTTTGTTTGTTATTTATTTAACATATATTCACATATGTGCTTTTAGACAAGTGTGTGTGTGTGTGTGTGTGTGTGTGTGTGTGTTGTGTGTGGTGTGTGTGTGTGTGTGTGTGTGTGTGTGTGTGTGTGTGTGTGTGTGTGTGTGTGTGTGTGTGTGTGTGTGTGCGTGTGTGTGGTGTGTGTGTTCGTACGTCATTTCTTTTAAAGTCTATTTACATATGTGCTTTTAGACGAGTGGTGTGTGTGTGTGTGTGTCGTGCGTGCGTGCGTGCGTGTGTGTGTGTGTGTTTGTGTGTGTGTGTGCGTGTGTATTCGTTCGTTATTTCTTTTAACGTCAATTCACATATAGCTTTTAGATGATAGAGAGAGAGAGAGAGAGAGAGAGAGAGAGAGAGAGAGAGAGAGAGAGAGAGAGAGAGAGAGAGTGTGTGTTTATTCATGTATGGTTTATCTGTGTATGTCTGTTAGCGCACGAGCGCGCGTGCGCGTGTGCGACATGCATCGGTTAATCGGCTTCTGAAACAAGTCATTGAGATTGAGTAAATGGGATATAGAGCAACCGAACTGTCAAAGGCATATCTTTTTCCGTGAATGTATTTCACAGTAATACATCATAACTCGTCTGTCACGAGACAGTCTTGATGGAGGCAGACACAAGAAGATCATTCAAAAGGAAGATTAGGAAAAGACAGGCTACGTTTATAGGCCATTTTATGAGGAAAGGGGGATTAGAGCGCCTGGTCACAACAGGAAAGCTGGAGGGAAAGAGAACACCAGGTAGACCCAGGGAGAAAATATTGGACGGATTTGCAGAGTGGCTAAGGGGAAATAGAGCACCTGGTCACAACAGGAAAGCTGGAGGAAAGAGAACACGAGGTAGACCCAGGGAGAAAATATTGGACGGACTTGCAGGGTGGCTGAGGACAGAGAGGGTGGAAGATATACTTGCGGCGACAATGGATAGATGCATATGGAGGGCCGTGATCTCCAACGCCATGCGGCAGGGAACACGATGACGATGACACGTCTGTCATCATGAACTGCTCTCTATCTGACCTTCAACACCCCTCGACTCTCAGTACAGCTTCTGCATACAGGTTTATCTCAGTCACACGGCAAGACTGCAACACATTAGTTGTGTCATTCAAAAGTCTCCTGGGGGACTATCTGTGACGTGAGGCAAGTTTGTACTGAATGGTTAGTTGTGCTTTGATTCAGACTTTTAATTATAGTACAATTATTCATTTATCGTATTTATATGTTCTTTTCTTTGAAGATAAAATACATCGACGCCCAATTCATTTACACGTAACCAAGATTGTTCCAATGATAGATTGATACAATACTAGTATCAAATATACAACATTTAGACTAGATAAAATATAGGCTAGGTAAAATATAGGCTAGGTAAAATATAGGCTAGGTAAAATATAGGCTAGGAAAGATCTCAGGACCTGGCCAGCTCTGGGTTTATCTGCAGGCTTAAGGCTTATGCCATGATCACCATCACGTAGCACCTGTGACGTTAGTGCATATGGAATTTATTCCGAGTGTTGAGACGTCATCTTGAGAAACTGAAATTTAAATTGAAACTGAAAAGTCTTTTATTTCGTACACTCTAACTTACATGTGCTGTACAGCGCATTTTCAGTTAAAAATATGAACACTGCAGGAAGGTAGGTCTTCCTTATATGGATGAATATTCTTGAGTGAAAATCTTTTCGAGCTAAGGATGTTTTTGGATAAACAATTTCGGAACGGTGTTGTTTGGGTGTCTTAATTGGAATAATGATTCTCATATTACTACTACTACTACTACTACTGCTGCTGCTGCTACTGCTGCTACTATGCTACTATACTTACTACTACTACTACTACTATGTACTACTACTACTAGCTCTGCTGCTGCTGCTACTGCTGCTGCTGCTGCTACTGCTGCTACTGCTACTACTACTACTACTACTATACTACTACTACTCCTATTACTCCACTTCCTCCTCCTCCTCCTCCTCCTCCTCACTACTACTACTACTAATGTAATAGTAATAATAATAACAATAATTGATAATTGATAATAGTGTTAACATAATAATGATGGCAATTAGAAAGATGATGATGATGACGATGATGATAATGATGATGATGATAACAATAACAACAACAATAACATAACAATAATAATATAACAACAACAACAATAATAATAATAAAACAACAATAATAATAATAATAATAAATAATAATATATAATATAATAATAATAATATATAATAATAAAATAATAATAATATAATAATAATAATAATAATAATAATAATAATAATAATATAATAATAAAAATAATATATAATAATAATGATAATAATAATAATAGTAGTAGTAATAATAATAATGATATAATATAATAATAAAATATACTACTACTACTACTACTACTACTACTACTACTACTATAATAATTAATAATAATAATTACAATATTTATATAGCACAAAATCTTGATAAAATCAAATCTAAGCGCTGAAGCAGACACACACGCAAGCACGCACGCACGCACGCACGCACACACACGCACGCACACATACACACACCACACACACACCACACACACACACACACACACACACACACACACCCACACACACACATGGCTATAAATGGGAGAAAGAATAAAAGCAATAAAAGCAAGAATAAAAGCAATGGAAAATTATAGAGAGCATAGCATATACAATTATATATTATAACCATGTGATTCCCTCCGAGCGGAGACAGGCTGCAGAGGGGGGGGGGGGGGGGGTTGAGTGAGGTTAGGATTTTATGCGGAGGAGAAAAGGTGAGTTTTGAGAGCGGACTTGAAGGAGACAAAAGTAGGTTGCTGATGGACTGAGAGAGGAAGTTTGTTCCAGGAGAGTGGACCAGAAACGGAGAAGGCTCGTGGACCATAGGTATTGAGCTTAGTGCGTGGAAAGCGAAAAGTCAGAGGATCAGAGGCAGAGCGGAGGGTACGTGAGGGAACATAGATCTCAAGTAGGCTTGACAGGTAATCGGGGGCTGCGTTATTGAGGCTTTTGTAGCACATGGTGTCTAGTTTGTACTGTATGCGCTTTGATACAGGGAGCCAGTGAAGTTGTGCCAGGAGAGGAGATATGTGGTCAGCTTTTTTCTTTTTGACTACAAGGCGTGCAGCATTGTTTTGAATGCGCTGTAGGATGTGAATGGTGGAGGCAGGAAGACCAGACAGGAGTGAATTGCAATAGTCAATGCGAGACATTATGAAGGAGAGAACGAGTTTTGCAGTTGTTTCGACAGAGAGATACTTCCTGATCAGCCTTATACGATGGAGATGATAGTAGCAGGATCTGGCAGTTTGAGAAACAAAGTTGTTCATGGAGAGGGTAGAGTCAATGCAGACACCAAGGTTTTTAGCTGAATCAGAAATTGGGACTGATGTGTTACATAATGGGAGAGAAAGAGGAGGCAGCTGAGAAAGTTTCTGACGGGTGCCAATGAGGATAGCTTCTGTTTTGTCGTCATTAAGCTGAAGTCTATTGTGTGTCATCCAGTTCTTAATGTCCGAGTAACACTCAGTGGTGCGAGTCAACAGGCGCTGTATATTATCAGGTGAGTCACTGTCTTGAAGTTGGGTGTCATCAGCATAGAAGTGGTGTTTTATAGAATGGGAGTTGATGATGGTGGACAGGGGGGAGGTGTAAAGAGTGAAAAGAACAGGGCCAAGGACAGATCCTTGTGGAACACCACAGGTCAGGTATGCAGGTTGAGAGTAAGTGCCATTGATGAGAACGGTTTGTTTTCTGTTGGATAGGTATGAAGTGAACCAAGACAGAGCAATGTCAGAGATGCCAAAAGTATGATGAAGTCTAGAAAGGAGAATACTATGATCAATGGTATCAAAGGCTGCAGACAGATCAAGGAGTGTGAGGAGAGAGACTTTGCCAGTATCAGTTGCAAGGAGGAGATTGTTGAGAATGTGTAGTAGGGCAGTTTCAGTGCTATGGCACTGGCGGTAGGCTGACTGGAAAGGATTGAGGAGATTGTTGGCAGACAGGTGAGAGTTCAGCTGGTTGAGGACGACTTTTTCAAGGAGTTTTGACAAGAAAGAGAGATTAGAGATAGGCCGGTAATTTTTCAGTTCATTTGGATCTAAATTGTGTTTCTTGAGGAGAGGGTGAACAATAGCAGACTTGAAAGAATCTGGGACAGTTCCAGTTTGAAGAGAAGTGTTGATGATGTCAGTGATGAATGGGAGGAGAGTAGGGAGAC
>JAPXFY010000022.1:69334524-69337024 GCA_030674185.1 Monoplex corrugatus
GCTAGTCCTTGCTACTCTACGTACAAACTGTAAGCATAAAAACAAAGAAAACATAAATTGTGAAACAAGTTATAACATAATTGTGATATGACTTTACATATATCTGTATCTATATCCATATCTATATCTGTATCTATATCTATATCTACATCTACACACACACACACACACACACACACACACACACACACACACACACACACACACACACACACAGATGTATTATATATATATATATATGCCAATGGGTCATACGCTTTCACAAAACCATGAGAGACAAAAGCACACATAAGAAAATGGGTCCATGTTAACTTTCAACAATAGCAACAAGAACGACAGCAATAAAATAATAATACTGTTGTTATCTGTATAAATATTCTGTTTACAAAACAGTACCTAACAGTCCTGGGATGAAAGGGAAAGGAGGAAGTAACGAAAGCATGAAGAACAAACAAGGAGAAGGGAGGGTGTGAAACATGTCAACTAACATCATGACGATGACTGAGTAACTGAAACATATGCTACGTCATGAAGTTATAAACATTTCAAATAACAAGTCAATGAACATGTATGTGTAAATCGATCAAATGCATCAGAAAAGCTAGAGGTTAAAGGCAGATAGGTCTATCTGATACCGTCATTTATATAGTTTAGAACTTCAGTGTGTATAAATCACATTAATCACACTAATCTCTGTTGCACGGTTGCAAGGCTTGGACAGTCAATAGGCAAAGTCAGAACAAAATTGAGGCAACTGGAATATGGTTTCTAAGAAGAACGTTGAAAGTCTCATGAACAGCAAAGAAAATAAAAGAAACAGTCTTGATGGAGGCAGACACAGAAAGAACATTAATATAAAAAAAAAGTTTGGAAAAGAAAGCAACATTTATAGGAACACTTTATGAGGCCAGAGAAATTAGAGCACCGAGTCACAACAGGAAAGCTGGAGGAAAAGAGAGCATCAGGTAGAACCAGGGAGAAAATATTGAACGGACTTGCAGAGTAGCTGAGGACAGAAAGGGAGGGAGATGTGCTTGCAGCGACAAGGGATAGATGCATATGGAGGGCCATGATTGCCAGCGCCATGCACAGGGCACATACCAATGATGGATCTCGCTCAGTTGTTTTGAAATATAAATGATTTTAAAAGTTTGGAAAACGTGGAAAGGCCTTGTCCAGCTCGTCAGAATAGTGGGGGAGACCATCCCTGTCACAGTGGGTCTCAGATGGCAGACGACGGATAGCTGTTCACGCCTTATCGGTATACTTAACCCTTGACTCCCGCAACTTATCTACAACTGCAAAAACTTAACCCTTTGACTATCACACCCTATCCGTGAGATAATCAAAGGGTTAAGATTTTGCTTTGCTATCATGGTTGACAATACAGGATGTGAAGGACAGGGTGAGGGAGTCAAAGGGTTAAGTTTTTGCTTTGCTTGCATGGTTGACAATACAGGATGTTGAAGGGATCAGGGTGTGAGGGGAGTCAAGTAAGGCGGTTGAGATTTGTTTTGCTTTGCTAGCATGGTTGACAATACAGGATGTTGAAGGACAGGTTGAGGAGTCAAAGGGTTAACCTTATGGGTATGGAAGCAGGTGTTTTCCAGCCTACACATCCCGACTAACAACTCCTCCCCAGGGAGCACTTAGTGTTGGTGTGGTGCATTCCTGAAGCCACATGTGTGGATTATTAACGAAAAAGGATAAAGAAGAACGCAAACCGGATCTGTTACAGGTACTTCATCATTGACAACAATGGTCACACAGCGCACATAGCCATGTAAAATCTATTACACTCTGCTTTACACTGTATGTACATCCTTTCCAGTTTAGAAACATCACAAAACGTATTCAGATTGAATGAGTTTAAAAGATACTTTCTTAAGTGCACATTACAGTGAAATAGGACTGTCTACCGAATTGGTGAAATGGTTGCAAATAATTTGTTGGGGGTGTATAAAAATGTATCACCGTCCACTTTAAAAAGCACACAGAACCAAAACTAGGTCGAGATAAGGAGGCCAAATTGTATTTGAGGAATTTTCAAAAACTGCATTTGTAATTTAATCGCGACCTTTCACTGTTCATTATGTAAATATTTGTAATAGTTGAAGCACTATGTTGGAACGTTAAGCTTTAGATTTCGTAGATATTGTTGTGTATGCTTTTTCAACACAATAAACCGATACGGCTAAGTAAATTGACAATGCGTTAACTCTTACTGTCATGTATTGTTATTTTTGTTTAAAACCCAGCCAGCTGCGTAGAGCCGTATCAGGGCTATAACCGTGTCAAAACATATACAATGCTTCAACGGGAAGAAAGGAAAAGAAAATTAAGCACATATATCAATGCATTTCCGCACAGAATCTAAGGAGACGCCCCTGGCATTGACCACTCCAGTTTATCATACAGGGGTTAAAAAAACCACATCTGAGCAGAAAGGTGAACATAATCAATTACATTGAAACAGACATCTAACCGAACTAAATTTACT
>JAPXFY010000022.1:69342024-69357024 GCA_030674185.1 Monoplex corrugatus
TAGCAGGACACAGCCATCAGGGCCAGATCAGACATGTTCAGGCTGTATAACAGGACGAGAAATCAGGGCCAGATCAGACATGTTCAGGGCTGTATAACGGGACACAGCCATCAGTGGCCAGATCAGACATGTTCAGGGCTGTATAACAGGACAGAGCCATCAGTGGCCAGATCAGACATGTTCAGGGCTGTATAACAGGACACAGCCATCAGTGGCCAGATCAGACATGTTCAGGGCTGTATAACGGACACAGCCATCAGTGGCCAGATCAGACATGTTCAGGGCTGTATAACAGGACATAAACATCAGTGGCCAGATCAGACATGTTCAGGGCTGTATAACAGGAACAAGCCATCAGTGGCCAGATCAGACATGTTCAGGGCTGTATAACAGGACAAGCCATCAGTGGCCAGATCAGACATGTTCAGGGCTGTATAACAGGACATAGCCACAGTGGCCAGATCAGACAAGTTCAGGGCTGTATAACAGGACATAGCCATCAGTGGCCAGATCAGACATGTTCAGGGCTGTATAACAGAACACAGCCATAGTGGCCAGATCAGACATGTTCAGGGCTGTATAACAGGACAGAGCATCAGTGGCGAGATCAGACTGTTCAGGGCGTATAACAGGACACAGCCATCAGGGCCAGATCAGACATGTTCAGGGATGTATAACAGGACACAGCCATCAGTGGCCAGATCAGACATGTTCAGGGCTGTATAACAGGACACAGCCATCAGTGGCCAGATCAGACATGTTCAGGGCTGTATAACAGGACACACCCATCAGTGGCCAGATCGAATGTTCAGGGCTGTATAACAGGACAAGCCATCAGTGGACAGATCAGACATGTTCAGGGCTGTATAACAGGACAAAGCCATCAGTGGCAGATCAGACATGTTCAGGGCTGTATAACAGGACATAGCCATCAGTGGCCAGATCAGACATGTTCAGGGCAGTATAACAGGACAGAGCCATTAGTGCCAGATCAGACATGTTCAGGGCTGTATAACAGGACATAGCATCAGTGGCCAGATCAGACATGTTCAGGGCTGTATAACAGGACACAGCCATCAGTGGCCAGATCAGACATGTTCAGGGCTGTATAACAGGACATAGCCATCAGTGGCCAGATCAGACATGTTCAGGCTGTATAACAGGACACTAGCCATCAGTGGCCAGATCAGACATGTTCAGGGCTGTATTTAAAAGGACAGAGCCATCAGTGGCCAGATCAGACATGTTCAGGCTGTATAACAGGACATCAGCCATCAGTGGCCAGATCAGACATGTTCAGGGCTGTATAACAGGACACAGCCATTCAGGGCCAGATACAGACATGTTCAGGGCTGTATACAGGACTAGAGGCCATCAGTGGCCAGAACAGACATGTTCAGGGCTGTATAACAGGACAAAGCCATCAGTGGCCAGATCAGACATTTCAGGCTGTATAACAGGACACAGCCATCAGTGGCAGATCATAAGTTCAGGGCTGTATAACAGACACAGCCATCAGTGGCCATATCAGACATGTTCAGGGCTGTAAATAGACATAGCCATCAGTGGCCAGATCAGACATATTCAGGGCTGTATAACGGACACAGCCATCAGTGGCCAGATCAGACATATTCAGGGCTGTATAACAGGACACAACCATCATTGGCCAGATCAATGTTCAGGGCTGTATAACAGGACACATAGCCATCAGTGGCCAGATCAGACATGTTCAGGGCTGTATAACAGGACACAGCCATCAGTGGCCAGATCAGACATGTCAGGGCTGTATAACAGGACACAGCCATCAGTGGCCAGATCAGACATGTTCAGGGCTGTATAACAGGACATAGCCATCAGTGGCCAGATCAGACATGTTCAGAGCTGTATAACAGGACAAAGCCATCAGGGCAGATCAGACATGTTAAGGGCTGTATAACAGGACAGAGCCATCAGTGGCCAGATCAGACATGTTCAGGGCAGTATAACAGGACACAGCATCATGGCCAGATCAGACATGTTCAGGGCTGTATAACAGGACACAGCCATCAGTGGCCAGATCAGACATGTTCAGGGCTTTATAACAGACATAGCCATCATTGGCCAGATCAGATATGTTCAGGGCTGTATAAAGGACAGAGCCATCAGTGGCCAGATCAGACATGTTCAGGGCTTATAACAGGACACAGCCATCATTGGCCAGATCAGAATGTTCAGGGCTGTATAAAGGACAGAGCATAGTGGCCAGATCAGACATGTTCAGGGCTGTATAACAGGACATAGCCATCAGTGGCCAGATCAGACATGTTCAGGGCGTATAACAGACACAGCATGTGGCCAGATAGACTGTTCAGGGTGTATAACAGGACCAGCCATCAGTGGCCAGATCAGACATGTTCAGGGCTGTATAACAGACATAGCCATCAGTGGCCGATCAGACAGTCAGCTGTATAACAGGACACAGCATCAGGGCAGATCAGACATGTTCAGGGTGTATAACAGGACAAGCCATCAGTGGCCGATCAACAGTTCAGGCTGTATAACAGGACACAGCCATCATTGCCAGATCAACATTCAGGCTGTATAACAGGACAGCATCAGTGGCCAGATCAGACATTTCAGGGCTGTATAACAGGACACAGCCATCAGTGGCCAGATCAGACATGTTCAGGGCTGTTACAGACAAGCCATCAGTGGCCAGATCAGACATGTTCAGCTGTATAACAGGACAAGCCATCAGGGCAGATCAGACATGTTAGGCTGTATAACAGGACAAGCCATCAGTGGCCGATCAGACATGTTCAGGGCTGATAACAGGACACAGCCATCATGGCCAGATCAGACATGTTCAGGGCTGTATAACAGGACAAGCCATCAGTGGCCAGATCAGACATGTTCAGGCTTATAACGGACAAGCCATCATGGCCAGATCAAATGTTCAGGGCTGTATAAAGGACAGAGCCATAGTGGCCAGATCAGACATGTTCAGGCTTAAACAGGACAAGCCATCATGGCCAGATCAAATGTTCAGGGCTGTATAAAGGACAAGCCATAGTGGCAGATCAGACATGTTCAGGCTGTATAACAGGACAAGCCATCATGGCCAGATCAGACATGTTCAGGGCTGTATAACGGACACAGCCATCTGTGCCAGATAAGACATGTTCAGGGCTGTTAACAGGACACAGCCATCAGTGCCAGATCAGACATGTTCAGGGCTGTATAACGGACATAGCCATCAGTGGCCAGATCAGACATGTTCAGCTGTATAACAGACAAGCCATCAGGGCCAGATCAGACATGTTCAGGGCTGTATAACAGGACAAGCCATCAGTGGCCAGATCAGACATGTTCAGGGCTGTATAACAGGACAAGCCATTAGTGCCAGATCAGACATGTTCAGGGCTGTATAACAGGACAAAGCCATCAGTGGCCAGATCAGACATGTTCAGGGCTGTATAACAGACACAGCCATCAGTGGCCAGATCAGACATGTTCAGGGCTGTATAACAGGACACAGCCATCAGTGGCCAGATCAGACATGTTCAGGGCTGTATAACAGGACAAGCCATCAGTGCCAGATCAGACATGTTCAGGGCTGTATAACAGGACAAGCCATCAGTGGCCAGATCAGACATGTTCAGGCTGTATAACAGGACACAGCCATCAGTGGCCAGATCAGACATGTTCAGGGCTGTATAACAGGACACAGCCATCAGTGGCCAGATCAGACATGTTCAGGGCTGTATAACAGGACAAGCCATCAGTGGCCAGATCAGACATGTTCAGGGCTGTATAACAGGACAAGCCATCAGTGGCCAGATCAGACATGTTCAGGCTGTATAACAGGAACAATAGGCCATCATGTGGCCAGATACAGACACATGTTCAGGGCTGTATAACAGGACAAGCCATCAGTGGCCAGATCAGACATGTTCAGGGCTGTATAACAGGACATCAGCCATCAGTGGCCAGATCAGACATGTTCAGGGCTGTATAACAGGACAAGCCATCAGTGGCCAGATCAGACATGTTCAGGGCTGTATAACAGGACACAGCCATCAGTGGCCAGATCAGACATGTTCAGGCTGTATAACAGGACAACCATCAGTGCCAGATCAGACATGTTCAGGCTGTATAACAGGACACAGCCATCAGTGGCCAGATCAGACATGTTCAGGGCTGTATAACAGGACAAGCCATCAGTGGCCAGATCAGACATGTTCAGGGCTGTATAACAGGACAAGCCATCAGTGGCCAGATCAGACATGTTCAGGCTGTATAACAGGACAAGCCATCAGTGGCCAGATCAGACATGTTCAGGGCTGTATAACAGGACATAGCCATCAGTGGCCAGATCAGACATGTTCAGGGCTGTATAACAGGACAAGCCATCAGTGGCCAGATCAGACATGTTCAGGGCTGTATAACAGGACAAGCCATCAGTGGCCAGATCAGACATGTTCAGGGCTGTATAACAGGACACAGCCATCAGTGGCCAGATCAGACATGTTCAGGGCTGTATAACAGGACACAGCCATCAGTGGCCAGATCAGACATGTTCAGGGCTGTATAACAGGACAAGCCATCAGTGGCCAATCAGACATGTTCAGGCTGTATAACAGGACATAGCCATCAGTGGCCAGATCAGACATGTTCAGGGCTGTATAACAGGACACAGCCATCAGTGGCCAGATCAGACATGTTCAGGGCTGTATAACAGGACACAGCCATCAGTGGCCAGATCAGACATGTTCAGGGCTGTATAAACAGGAACATAGCCATCAGTGGCCAGATCAGACATGTTCAGGGCTGTATAACAGGACACAGCCATCAGTGGCCAGATCAGACATGTTCAGGGCTGTATAACAGGACACAGCCATCAGTGGCCAGATCAGACATGTTCAGGGCTGTATAACAGGACACAGCCATCAGTGACCAGATCAGACATGTTCAGGCTGTATAACAGGACACAGCCATCAGTGGCCAGATCAGACATGTTCAAAGCTGTATAACAGGACACAGCCATCAGAGGCCAGATCAGACATGTTCAGGGCTGTATAACAAGACAGAGCCATCAGTGGCCAGATCAACATGTTCAGGACTGTATAACAGGACAGAGCCATCAGTGGCCAGATCAGACATGTTCAGGGCTGTATAACAGGACACAGCCATCAGTGGCCAGATCAGACATGTTCAGTGCTGTATAACAGGACACAGCCATCAGTGGCCAGATCAGACATGTTCAGGGCTGTATAACAGGACATAAGCATCAGTGGCCAGATCAGACATGTTCAGGGCTGTATAACAGGACACAGCCATTAGTGGCCAGATCAGACATGTTCAGGGCTGTATAACAGGACATAGCCATCAGTGGGCAGATCAGACATGTTCAGGGCTGTATAACAGGACAAGCCATCAGTGGCCAGATCAGACATGTTCAGGGCTGTATAACAGGACATAGTCACTTCAGTGGGCCAAATCAGACATGTTCAGGGCTGTATAACAGGACACAGCCACGTCCTTAACATTCGGTACACATGTTTGATTTAACCTTTGACTCCCGCACATGTCATCTACATGTAACCAAGATTATTCCAACTGTAGTCTGATAAAACACCATTTAAAAATATAGACTAAGGAAAACATAAACTAGAAAAAAAAACACAAAAGAAGAATAAGAATGCGTATTTAATACAAGACAAGACAGGCGCACATTTTCGGCCAACTGGTCTTTGCAAGCGTAAGATTCCAAACAAACAAACACCAGATACAAAAATTAGGAGAAAAAGACTGAAACTTCCCTGCTGCTTGTCCAGTGTGAGAAAAGGAATAAACTGACTAAAATGACATCATAATATGTTTTTGAGTAAATATGATGTCAGAGTGGAAATGAAATCTATGATGCTGGACCAAGCAGCAGGGAAGTTTCAGTTTTGTTCTCCTAATTTTTGTGTCTGGTGTTTGATTTTTTGTAATCTTACGCTTGACAAAGGCCAGTTGGCCGAAAATTTGCGCCTGTCTTGTCTTGTATAAAATACGTGTTCTTATTCTTCTTTCATGTTTCTTTCTGGTTCCTTTTGCTTGAACGTGGGCAGTCACACTTGTTTTGGATTAAGTTAAACATAGTCTATGTAGGAGCCTCAGGACCTGGCCAGTTCATGGATTTATGTGCAGGCTTAAGGCTTATGCCATGATCACCATACAAATGGTACCTGTGACGTTAGTGCATATGGAATTTGTTCCGAGTGCGGAGACGTCATCTTGAGAAACTGAAACTGAAACTCCTGCACCTTACAAACCAGCTGCAAAAACTTAATCCTTTGATTCCTTCACTCTGTCCACCAACTTCCTGTTCTTGTTCTTGTTCTTTTTGTTTGTTCTTGTTGTTGTTCTTGTTCTTCTTGTTGTTGTTCTTGTTGTTGTTCTTGTTCTTCTTGTTGTTTTCTAGTTCTTCTTGTTTTTGTTCTTCTTGTTGTTCTCCTTCTTGTTGTTGTTCTTCTTGTTGTTCTTGTTCTTGTTGTTGTTGTTGTTCTTCTTCTTCTCTTCTTTTGTTCTTGTTCTTGTTCTTCTTGTTCTTTGGACACAGAGGTTACATTTTTGCTTTGCTATCATAGTTGACAATGACGGATGCTGTTGGACAGGGTGCAGGAGTCAAAGGTTTAATACATTGCTGAATAGAAAGCCAGTGCAGCGTACAAAGCAGAGATGATGAACTTTGAAAGCTTTTTGGCGATGCTCCGCAGCTCAGGCTGTGGACTCAGTCTCTTGAGCATGATGCTCCGTAGCCGAATCTGCGGAGGGTGTTATAATTTTTTACCGAGACAATTTGCATAGTATATTAACACTATCCCTACGTATGGCTGCTAGGCAGCTTTTCCCCCCTTATGGAAGCAGCTGGCCGCGGCGATTCCCTGCCAACGTAAAGATTTGGGCATCTTTCTAATTTATTTTACATGTTGTTTTTGACCAGTGTTGGTATCATGTTTGATATGTTTGAAAAGGAAAATTTAACGACTTTTAAATGAACGTACTTTCAACACTCTCGGAGATTCCACAGCGAGACATTGTGCGCATACATCAGGTAACTAAAACAAACAAACAAAAAACTTTCCAAAGTTTGATGATCGCTATTTAGTCGTAATATTTCAACAAATTGACACTAAACAGCGCTCACCTTATACAGTTACATCTATAGTGCATTTCGCTGTCAGCAGCAATCCGTTTCAACGGAATTTGACAGAATTTGGCTTCCAATTAAAAATGAATCACGTAGCATCTTTCGATCAATCGCTCAGCACAAGTAAGTTCTCCACTACAGTCAGGTCTTATACATATATACAGTACATGTATGTATAACCAAAAGCAGTGGTTCTCATTTTCACAAGCCACATCTTCACAAGCCACAGCTGATCTTGACAAACACACGTAATTGGAAAAGTTATCACGAAGTCAGAACTGTAGTTCTTTGGTAGCACAGAACAGACAGAGCAAGCACAGGCGCACGAAAAAGTAGTCCACACAATCTCTCTCTCTCTCTCCCTCTCTCTTTCTTTCTCTCTCTCTCTTTCTCTCTCTCTCTCTCTCTCTCTCTCTCTCTCTCTCTCTCTCTCTCTCTCTCCTTTTCTTTCAATTTTACGTGCCTGTAGCAGACAAGATAGAGATGACAGGTTCACGTTATCCAATACATGGCAAACATCAGACCTTGACAGACACTTGAAGTGTTTACTCTGGTCACAGCCACAGACGGGATAATCAAGAAAGATGTTTCCTCCAAACTAAGTGTCCCAGCAAATTGAGACTGGGCTGATCTTTGGCACAACTTATCAAGTAGGCCGACTTAGATACGGATTGCTTTAGTCCCAGGAATGCCATGAGCAAGCAAACACACGTTAGAATGATGAAATATCAACCTACTAACAGAGCTGTGAAGTGCCTCTTCAAACTGGCATGGATCACCATGCCTGTCCACTTTACTTGAAGTACTGGGGTGAGACGGAAAGACATGCTGATCGACTGATCGAGAAACCTCGACAGTACAGATCATTCGATGATAAAATAGGGATGATGCGACAAAGAGGGGGGTGGGCGAGAGAGAGAGAGAGAGAGAGAGAGAGAGAGAGAGAGAGAGAGACAGACAGACAGACAGACAGACAAAGAGACAGAGAGGGCAGTGGAAAGTGGTGGGAGATGCAATCTCCGTGAAATATATAATCTAGACCTAGTTTTATGCAGACATGTATGTGTATGTATGTGTGTAGGTACATGTGTATGTTACAGGCACGTAAATATACACACGTACACAGAGGCAGGGATATAAACCAAACTCTCATGCACAAAAAAACAACACACACACACACAAAGAGAGAGAGAGAGAGAGAGAGAGAGAGAGAGAGAGAGAGAGAGAGAGAGAGAGAGAGAGAGAGAGAGAGAGAGAGAGAGAGAGAGAGAGAGAGAGAGAGAGAACATAATCATCGCGTCGTCCTCGTCATCATTTTCCAAAACATTATAAATGTCTATAGGGTAAACAGCACTCGGGGCAGGGAGATATACAGAGTCAAGCGCCTGTGTTGATACGAAATGTGCTCGACAAGACCAGGTCGGAATAACTCAGCGAGGGATACTCTGTTTTAAGTAAAAAAAATATCTGTGAACCGGGTTTGAATTAATAAATGACGACATTATGCTATGGTGGGATCATTCCAATGTAGTCTGAAATAAGTTTTGTCACTTAAAGGGCGAGGGTTTGACTACAAGAATTTTTCAAAAGTACAGCGCATGTATAGGTGCGCGCCGTAGGCAACGGAGCAAGACACAGCGCACGTAAAGGTGCGCTCCATAGGGAAAGAGTTAAGGGAGGATGAAAAGCATTCTGACTAACAAATGCCTATCAATTAACATGAGGAAGAAAGTTCTTAAATGTTATATAGAACCAATACTGTTATATGGTTGTGAGGCTGGACAGTTAACAAGCAAAGCCAGACCAAGATTGAGGCAGCTGAAATATGGTTTCTAAGAAGAATGTTGAGAGTTCCATGGACAGCAAAGAAAACAAACGAGACCGTCTTGATGGAGGCAGACACAAGAAGATCATTGATAGGGAAGATTAGGAAAAGACAGGCAACATTTATGGGCCATTTTGTGAGGAAAGGGGAATTGGAGCACCTGGTCACAACGGGAAAGATGCAGGGAAAGAGAGCACCAGGTAGACCCAGGGAGAAGATACTAAACGGACTTGCAGAGTGGCTGGAGACAAAGAGGGTGGAAGAGATGCTTGAGGCAACAAGAGATAGAGACAGATGGAAGTCCATAATCGCCAACGCCATACGGCAGGGCACCTGATGATGATGATTTAGGGAGATTATGCTGAAAGCACAGTTCAACCACTTATCTAAGCAGATTTCTTTCCCTTCGACAGTAGCAGACTGTTGGAAATGTAGTTTTGGCTTGTTTTCGCAGTACCCCAACCAGAGGAATTTCGAAGAGTCAGAAGACTCTACGCCTGTATATAATCATTTTTGGGACAGACTATTCATAAAAGCAGAACTCATAGTGACTTCCAGTGAAGGATGTACATCCTGTGACATGTTCAGTGCGGTTTTGTGACATGGATATTTAATGAATTACAAGCAGTAGTTTGATAAGTCATATGTGTGTACACCTGGAACTTCTTTTTCTTAGCTATTTGCATACATTTTTTAATGGTAAATCAGAAAAAAATGAAAGCAGGCTTAAACAAGCGGCATACACAGTGACAATGTAGACATCATGAACTCTTTAAACATGTAAACCGTGATAGGTTAATTGTCGTTGGTTATTCTCCATAACTTTATTTTTAAAAAGTACCAAAAACTGTGCGTTTTGACAGCCCCAGGAGCCATTTTAGGGCCCATCTCCAAGGACGAATATAGCAGCAAAATTTTGAACTTTTATCACCAGTCACAATGGTGTAGCGGTTACGGCAATGGATGACTGCTCAAAGTTGTGGGTTCAAATCCCCATCAATCCCTTCAAGAGACATTATGGGGATTTTTTCATCTCTAGCAGGCTTCTACCCAAAGATGGGTATGCTATGGGCTCATTGGGAAGACTGGGACCACACAGTCGAGTCTCATCCATTTCCTGGATGCGGCATTGAGGGTGTAGTTCAGATCTTCTGACCAGCATCGCAGACGTCTATGTCTATCAGGCTTGATTGACGCCAGGACATATTATGATAGTAAGCGTAGAATATAGCTCTGACACGCAGTCTCAATCCTAGATGGAACTCCACAGCATCCTGATTATCATCGTTATCGTCATTATCATCAGGGCATTGTAAAAACTGTGCCAGCATCGGTGGCCATTGAGGTGGCGTAGAAAATGGGACAAGAAAAAAAAACAAAAAAACGAAGGTCAGCTCAAAGGAAATCTGCCTAAGAGTGACGATCCATCAAAACTGCTTTCATTTAAAGAAAAGTGTTAAATTGTCTATAAAAGATGAATATCACAAGTCTTTTTGCTAAATTTCAGTTTCTCAAGATGTCTCCCCGCTCGGAACGAATTCCGTACGCACTAACGTCACAGGTGCCATGTGCATGGTGATCATGGTACAAGCCTTAAGCCTGCGCATAAACCCATGAGCTGGCCATGTCCTGAGGCCCTACCTTGACTATGTTTTAACTAGTCTATATTTTATACTGGTATTTTATCAGCCCACTGCTGTAATAATTTTGATTACATGTAAATTTCTTGACAAACAAACTAACAAAACATGAACTCAAAGGAAATATCTGTTAGTACGAGAATCATCAAAAAATGATATAATCTAAGTAAAATGTTTCACTTTGTGTAGAGGTTAAATAACAGACAAGCCACTTTGCTGTTCTTTCAGGAACCCACTGGTTGTGGGAAGTCATCACGATGCTCAGACATGGACGGTCAGAACCAGACCCCCACACCAAGGTGGCCACCATGATGGACTACGTCGACGTGGATGTCTTGGACCGGATGTCCTCTCCACGCACGCTCAACACTCACCTCACCTTCCGCCTGCTTCCGTCTGAAGAAGTGAGAACGAGGCGCGGGGTAAAGGCCGTGCACGTGTACCGGAATCCCAAGGACGTGGCCGTGTCCTGTTACCACATGATGAAGGCCTCCCAGATGCGGATCGCTCCTTACCCTCTTGACACTTTCCATGAGTTTGTCCAGTATTTCTTCACTGACAAGACGCGTAAGTGTTGATTGCCATACTCGGTTCTTTTGTCACATGTCTGAATATAGCATATCTCTCTATGTCCAGAGCCTCAACCATGGTTGTAGTCCTTGGCTGAATGTCTAGTCTCTTCGGCGATTTTAGACTAGAAGTCTCCCGTGGGTACGCTGCAGGGGACTCTTACAGTACAAATAGTGTCCCTGGATTTACCATGTGAAACTCGGGCTGCTCTTTCCTTTGATTGCGCGTCGCCGTGATGTTTCGCCACGCAATTTCCTTTTTGACCAAGAATTCAAAAAGACAAGAAGGCTAATTGACCTTCAAGGGCTGGGACCCGGGAAATCAATACATCTCTCCAATATTGTAAACGCATTTACCTACCGGTATTGAGGCAACTGAAATGTGGTTTCTAAGAAGAATGTTGAGAGTTCTATGGACAATAAAGAAAGCAAACGAGACAGTCTTAAAAATTAAAGGAGGCAGACACAACAAGATCATTAATAAAGATTAGGAAAAGACCAGCATCATTTATAGGACATGTTATGAGGAAAGGGGAATTAGAACACTTTGTCACAACAGGAAAGCTGGAGGGAAAGAAAACGCCAAGTAAACCCAGGGAGAAAATATTGGACGGACTTGCAGGGTGGCTGAGGACAGAGAGGGTGGGAGATGTACTTGCAGCAACAAGGGATAGATTCGTGTGGAGGGCCATGATCGTCAACGCCATACACCAGGGCACATGATGATGGTGATGATGACGACGACGACGACAACGACGACGATGATGATAATGATGATGATGATGATGATGATGATGATGATGATGATGATGATGACCTACAGGAACATTGTTGTGGACAGCATCTTCCCTGTTGGTGGTGTTAAAGACAAGACTGATAAGGTTGGCCTTCAGTTTCAGTTTCTCAAGATGACGTCTCCGCGCTCGGAATGAATTCCATATGCACTAATGGCATAGGTGCCATGTGATGGAGAAGACCCAGAATGATCACTGCACAAGCCTTGAGCCTGCACATAAACCTATGAGCTGGCTAGGTCCTGAGGTCCTACTTAGATAGTTCCTTAACCCTGGGGTCGTAGGGGAGTGAGGTGGCAGAGACCTCAACTTTTCCCTGGGCCAGCACCACGACAACAGTGCCCATCTCCTCTCCCTCGTTTCAAATTCAGATTTATAATGACATTTTTTTACCAAGACCTCAAAAAGGCAAGAAAGCTAATTGGTACTCAAGGGGTGGGACCTGGGAAATCAATCTATCTCTTTAATGTTTTATACCAAGGCAGTCGGGCAATGCCCTGCTCTTCAAGATTTTCAACTGCCGTGGGACATTAAGCGTGCACAGCCAGAAGACACACGGGCCCGACTTGTTTTTCGTCCCCTTCCGAAAGACTAGACGTTCAGTTCGATTTTCCGGTCAAACTGAGGAGAAAAGTCGAGGCCTGTACGGACAGAGAACCCTGGAACCTGGAGTTTAGTTATTGACAGGTGAACGTCTGAACCATTGTGTCACTGTTCTCCCTTCAGAGTATCCTTATATCGCTTCAATGGACTTCCCAGGTCAACAAAGTCAACAAGAAACAACAGAGGGTGCTGGATGGACCCAGAGCACCAATACCTCACCACTCTCCGGACAATCACTTTCCAAACTCCTGACGCCACACGGTAGCCATTTCACCGAGCAAAGAGTCACTGTCCACGCGTTGTATGACCCATTTGGATCCAGCCATCCTTTACCTTGTTTACCAAGCAAATGGCAAGATGGGGAACCAGGGACATAGCCACACAACGTTCACCAACCAGGTCCAGCCTAACCACTGGACCAAGTGAGTCATGTTGTCCTTGCTTCAGCTCTCTACAGGGCATCTTTGGTATGCAGTTGTCCTTCATGTGGACAACACAAACAGAATGAATCATCATCATCATCATCATCATCACCATCATCATCGTCAATCATCATCATCATCATCATCATCATCATCATCATCATCATCATCATCATCATCATCATCAATGTGCCCTGCCGCATGGCGCTGGCGATCATGGCCCTGTATATGCATCTATCCCTTGTTGCCGCAAGCACATCTCCCACCCTCTCTGTCCTCAGCCTCTCTGCAAGTCCGTCCGATATTTTCTCCCTGGGTCTACCTGGTATTCTCTTTCCCTCCAGCTTTCCTGTTGTGACCAGGTGCTCTAATTCCTTTTCCTCATAGAAATAATGAAGTATACACAAGCATAATATCGGTGGTCAAGTGGATGAACGTCGGACACAAACCCAGATGGCCCAGGTTCAATCCGTCTGGTGAGAATAGAATGGATATTTTTTTCCGATTTTCCAGGTCAACATATGTGCGGGCCAGTCAGAACATTAACCCCCCACTAAGTGTGTATGTGCATACAGAACATCAAATATGCACGTTGGGCATTTTGTAAATCACGTCAGTGCCTGACCTATGTAAACAGTAAGACACCCAGCATGTACGCCCACCTAAGATACAGACTGTACAACAACATAGTGCAGTGTGGTCAGCTCACCTAACAGATACAGACTGTACAACAAAATAGTGCAGTGTGGTCAGCTCACCTAACATGATACAGACTGTACAACAACATAGTGCAGTGTGGTCAGCTCACCTAACAGATACAGACTGTACAACAACATAGTGCAGTGTGGTCAGCTCACCTAACAGATACAGACTGTACAACAACATAGTGCAGTGTGGTCAGCTCACCTAACAGATACAGACTGTACAACAACATAGTGCAGTGTGGTCAGCTCACCTAACAGATACAGACTGTACAACAACATAGTGCAGTGTGGTCAGCTCACCTAACAGATACAGACTGTACAACAACATAGTGCAGTGTGGTCAGCTCACCTAACAGATACAGACTGTACAACAACATAGTGCAGTGTGGTCAGCTCACCTAACAGATACAGACTGTACAACAACATAGTGCAGTGTGGTCAGCTCACCTAACAGATACAGACTGTACAACAACATAGTGCAGTGTGGTCAGCTCACCTAACAGATACAGACTGTACAACAACATAGTGCAGTGTGGTCAGCTCACCTAACAGATACAGACTGTACAACAACATAGTGCAGTGTGGTCAGCTCACCTAACAGCTTGAGTTCTCCATGTTCTGTCGAAAAGTCTGATTTTATGGAATGTGCATGGGCACACATAACTGTCCAGAGTATCATCATCATCATCAGGTGCCTTGCCACATGGCGTTGGCGATCATGGCCCTCCATGTTTCTATCCCTTGTTGCTGCCAGCGCACCTTCCACCCTCTTTGTCTTCAGCCACTCTGCAAGTCTATCCAATATTTTTCCCTGGGTCTGCCTAGTCCAGACTATAGTAAGGGGAATGGACGTTGGCAGCTGTGCGAGCTGGTGGCAGGGCGGGCTGCCCGAAAGAGAGACAAAGACCCAGAGTGGGGCGAGAGAGGGGTCTTCCATTCTCTCTTGGCCTGGTGACTGGGCTGGACATGGTTGGTGCGCATTGGGTGGCCATGTCCCGGGGTTTATCATCTCCCCACCTTGCCATTAGGTTTGTAAACAACGTGACTGATGACTGGGTCCAAATGGTTCATGCAGTGCATAAACAGCCCCCCCCCCCCTTTTTTTTTTTTTTTTTTGCTAGATGAAATGGCTATTGAGTGGCATCGGAAGTTTGGGAGGTGATTATCCGAAGAATGGTGAGGCATTCGTGCTCTGGGTCCCATCCTCACACTCGTGGTGTCTGTTGTTAACAAGAAAGATTTCTACTGATAATTTCATCAGCGAAT
>JAPXFY010000022.1:69362024-69372024 GCA_030674185.1 Monoplex corrugatus
CAGGAAAGCTGGAGGGAAAGAGAGCACCAGGTAGACCCAGAGACAGACTTACAGGGTGGCTGAGGACAGACAGGGTGGAAGGTGTACTTACAGCAACAAGGGATAGATCGGTATGGAGGGCCATGGTTGCCAACGTCATGCGGCAGGGCACGTGATGATGAGTGAAGAACATTTACTGGAAATAGTTCCCTTATTACGAGATAAAACAGTATTTCATATTGTCTTGCAGATTTCTGTTGCATGTAGATAGTAGAAAACTTTAAACTCAGTGACAATGATAACCGCAATTTCTTTTTCAACAATAATAACAAACAAAAATTGCGTGCTCCATCACGTAGTCCGTAAAGCGTATATGTATGAATCATCTTTTGACATTTTCTTAACCCTTTGATTCCACCAGCATCCAGCATCATCAACCATTCTAGCAAAGCAAAAACTTAACCCTTTGACTCCCTCACCCTATCCACCAGCTTCCTGCAAGAAACTGGTGGATAGGATGAGGGAGTCTAAAGGTCTAAGTCTAAAGGATACGTTTTTGCAGTTGGTGGATAGGGCGTAGTCATATGTCGTCTGTTTCGTGGCCTGATACACAGTCCTGTTTCTTCTCCTTCTTCTTCTTCCATTCCAGTTTACACACTCAAGCCATAAATGGGTATTAATGTGACCGTTTTTTTGTTTTTTTTTGCTTGGATTAGTTTTGATTTTCTAAGTCCTGCTGGTTGCCATGGAGTTCTGGTGGTCAGAGAAATTGTTGTCGGCCATGTCTCCTGTCGTTCCACTTGATAAAGGCAACAAGAATGATCTATCTATCTATCTATCTATCTATCTATCTATCTATCTATCTATCTATCTATCTATCTATCTATCTATCTATCTATCTATCTATCTATCTAATCTATCTATCTACTATCTATCTATCTATCTATCTGTCTGTCTATCTATCTATCTATCTATCTATCTATCTATACTATGTCTATCTATCTATCTATCTATCTATCTGTCTATCTATCTATCTATTATCTATCTATCTATCTATCTATCTATCTATATCTGTCGATCGATCAATCTATCTGTCTGTCTATCTATCTATCTATTTATCTGTTATCTATCTATCTATCTATCTATCTATCTTTATCTATCTATCTATCATTAATCTATCTGTATACATACATGTATATGCATACATACATGCACACATATATCTATCTGTCTCTCTATCCATGTATCTGTATATCTCTCTATCTGTCTATGTATCTGTCTATCTCTCTATCTGTCTATGTATCTGTCTATCTCTCTATCTGTCTATGTATCTGTCCTATGTATCTGTCTATCTCTCTATCTGTCTATGTATCTTCTATGTATCTGTCTATCTCTCTATCTGTCCTACGTATCTGTCCTATGTATCTGTCTATCTCTCTATCTGTCTATGTATCTGTCCTATGTATCTGTCTATCTCTCTATCTGTCTATGTATCTGTCCTATGTATCTGTCTATCTCTCTATCTGTCTATGTATCTCTCTATCTATCTCTCTATTTATCTCTCTCTCTCTCTATCTATCTATCTATCTATCTATTATCTATCTATTATTATCTATTTATCTATCTATCTATCTATTATATATATTATCTATCTGTTGGTCTGTCTGTCTATCTGCCTATCTATATACACATATGCATGCATACACATAGACACACAGACACACACACACACACATACCCTCTCTCTCTCTCTCTCTCTCTCTCTCTCTCTCTCTCTCTCTCTCTCTCTCTCTCTCTCTCTAGATGGGAGAGTAAATAAGAAAGCTAGGACGGTTGGACCTGATAGATAACTGACGTAATTTCTCTTCGCTGTTTTTCAGTTAACGCCTATGGCTTTTATGTTTGTATGCTTGCGTATGCGTAGAGTAGCTAGAATTGGCTGTAAAACACATCCAGATGTGACCTAATGTTGCTGTTATTGGATAATAAAGTTTTCAAGTGGAACTGTACAACACAGAGAACTGATGTGGCCAGATGGTGAATGGTGTGATTTCATGCCCTGTACATATTTGTGTAGTCGTCTTGAACGTCCTACGGCACTGTTGTCAGACCTACCTACAGGTTCTATTTCTTTCTTTTAAACATTTTTGTTTAAGTATAATCGCACTCAGGGAGGTTACCTTTGTGCTGACCTTTTTTTTTCTCTCTCTCTCCTCATTTTCTACGCCACCTTAATGGCCACAGAAGCTGGCACAATATTTTGACAGACAAACAGACTCAAAACACACAGAGGCAGACAAGAACAGAAGGGAAGAGAAGAGAGAGAGAGACAGAGAGAGAGAGAACAGACAGAAAGATCAGAAGACAGACAGAGAGAGAGACAAGACAGAGAGAGAAGAGAGAGAGAGAGAGCAGAGAGAAGAAGAGAGAGAAGAGAAGAGAAGAGAGAGACAGACAGAGAGAAAGAGGCAGACAGAGAGAGAGAGAGAGAGAGGAAGAGAGAGAAGAGAGAGGACAGACAGACAGACAAAGACAGAGACGAGACAGGAGAGAGAGACAGACAGAGAAGACAGGCAGACAGAACGGACAGAGAGAGAAGGGGATAGAGAGAGGGAGAAGAGAAAGACAGAGAGAGAGAGACAGACAGACAGAGAAAAGATAGAGAGACAGAGAGAGAGAGAAAGAGGAAGAGAGAGAGACACAGACAGACAGACAGAGACAGAGAGAGACAGAGAGAAAGAGGAAGAGAGAGAGAGAGACAGACAGACAGAGAGAGAGACAGACAGACAGAGAGAGAGAGAGACAGACAGAGAGAGACAGAGAGAGAGACAGACAGACAGACAAAGAAAGAGAGAGAGAGAGAACAGAGAGAGACAGACAAACAGACAGACAGAGAAAGAGAGAGAGAGACAGAGATAGAAAGAGAGAGAGAGGGAGAGAGAAAGAGAGAAGAGAGAGAGAGAGAAAGAGAAAGAGAGACACAGAGAGAGAGAGAGACAGACAGATAAAGAGAGACAGAGACAGAGAGAGAATGAGAGAGAGAGACAGAGAGAGAAAGAGAGAAAGAGAGTGAAAGAGAGAAAGAGAGAGAGAAGAGAAAGAGAAAGAGAGAGAGAGAGAGAGAGAGAGAGAGAGAGAGAGGAGAGAGAGAGAGAGAGAGAGAGAGAGAGAGAACAAGAGCAATAACATCAGAAGTTCACCTCCTGGAATGTGTCTTTGGATGATGATACCTTTCTAGTCGCCAGTTTGAGAAAATCAAAGAAACCCAATCACGACTTCAGAAAAAAAAAAAAATGTCCAAAACAACCAAAACTTCATCTTCAGAATTGTTTTACATTTTTTGTCACTTGTGTCCAGTTTGATCAGGTCAATGGCAGAAACTCAATAGGTTATTGCATACTGAAGATAGGCAATTTCGATGTTTTGCTTTTGTTTAAAGAACCCCCCCCCTCCCCCCATCTTCCCCATCAAGTGTGTCTTGGTGTTTACAAATAACTTCAGGTTGTTATAGATCTGAGAACGTGTGGTAGTTTAACAGGTAGCAAACTTGTACATATTACTTTCAGGGAAGAAAACCAGGTATTCTGAGAAATGAAAAAAAGACTCGGAGTAGTTTCAGAACTGCAAAAACAAAAAAGGGACGAACGAACGAACGGACAAAGGAACAACCGAAGAAGAAGGAAGGAAGGAGAAGGAACGAACGAACGAACGAATGAACGAACGAACGAACGAACGAACGAACAAACAGTTGGCTGGACGGACAGACGAGCGAACTAACGAACGGACGGACAGACAGACGGACGGACGAACAAACAAGCGAGCGAGCGAGCGAGCGAACGAACGAACAAACAAATAAAAGAAAAAAAAGGTAGTTTTAGAGCAAACTTTCACAAAATAGACAGCACACAAACAACAATACAAAATGAAAAAGGAAAGGTTTTATTGACTTCAACAATCAGGAAGATAAAAAAAACCCAGCATACGTAACTATTTTAATGTAGTTTCATATCTACACACACACACACAACACACACACACACACACACACACACCACACACACACACACACACACACATTCACACACACACACACACACACATACACACACACACACACACACACACACACACACATACACACACACACATACACACGCACACACATACACACATACACACACAGACACACACAGACACAGATGCTGACACACACGCACACACAGACACTCACACAGAAAACACACACACACACACACACACACACACACACACACACACACACACACGCACACACACACACACACACACACACACACACAGACACCCACAGAAACACAGAGACACACACAGACACACACACACACAGACACACACACAGACACACACAGACACACACGACACACACACACACACACACACACACACACACACACACACACACACACACACACACACACACACACACACAACACACACACACACATGCTCGATTTATGTAACATCACGTACAGTAAAAAGACATTGCATAAAAAAATGAACGAACGAAACACACACACATAGTGAGAAAGAGAGAGACAGAGACAGAGACAGATAGATAGAAGAGAGACCACACACGAGAGAGATAGTGACACAGAGAGAGACAGAGAGAGACAGAGAGAGACAGAGAGATAGAGAGACAGACAGACAGACAGATAGACAGACAGACAGGCAGACAGATAGACACACAGAGAGACAGAGAAACTTAGATAGACAGACAGATGGACAGACAGATGGACAGAGAATTAGACAGACAAACAGATAGACACAGATACACTCACAAATATATACATACACAGATAAACACATACACGTATAGACACACACACACAAATACAAATACTCAGATATACACAGCAAAATGAATGAACAAACATATAAACAAAAAGACGCAAAAGCCCCTGTGTAAACACACACACCACAAACACAAACATATACACACTCAGAAATACACACACACAACAAACACCACACAATACATACATACATACAAACACACAAACACAAACACACACACACACACACACACAACACACACACACACACACACACAGCACACACACACACACACACACACACACACACACACACACACACACACACACACACACTAATCAACTGATGACATGCACAGCAGTATTACATAATTATACCGGGGGTACTCATCTTGACCCTGGCCTAGTTGTATGGGTACATATAAGGAAACGACTGGTGTACGTGAGAGTGTGCGTGTGTGTGGGACACGAAATGACGTAAACGTTACACTTCTTGTGCGATTACCACACTCTTTAGATCTGTTTATTTCAAAGATTCACACTTGAGACAGAGAGACAGACAGACAGAGATAGTGAAAGAGGAGAGAGAGAGAGAGAGAGAGAGAGAGAGAGAGAGAGAGAGAGAGAGAGAAAGACAGACAGACAGACAGTTAGAGAGACAGAGACAGAGACAAAGAGACAGAGAGAGACAAAGACAGAGACAGGGAGAGAGAGACAGACAGACAGACAGAGAGGGAGACAGAGAGACAGGAAGAGAACAAGACAGAGAGAGAGAGGGAGAGACAGAGACAGAAACAGACACACACACACACACACACACAGAAAGAGAGAGAAAGATAGACAGACAGAGACAGAGACAGAGAGAGAAAGAGAAAGAGAGATAGGTTGAGGGAGAGTGAGAGCGAGAGAGCGAGAGAGAGGGAGAGAGAGAGAGAGAGAGAGAGAGAGAGGAGAAGACAGACAGACAGACAGACAGACAGAAGAGAGGGAGATAGCGAGAGACAGACAGACAGACAGACAGAGACAAAGAGACACAGAGTGACAGACAGACAGAGACATAAAAGAGAGAGAAACACACACAGAGAGAAACAGACAGAAAGAGATAGACAGAGACAGACAGATAGAGAGATAGAGATCTGACTGCACTTTTACACATGCACAGACAGACAGACAGACCAACAACACACACACACACACACACACACACACACACACACACACACACACACGCACACATTGACACACACATGCACACACATACACACACACAGACACACACACACAGACACACACACAGACACAGACACACACACATACACACACACAGACACACACATACACACACACACATATACAGACGCACACATACACACACACACAGACACCCACAGACAGACACACACACACACACAGACACACACAGACACACACACATACACACACACAGAACACACACATACACACACAGACACACACAAATAGGCACACACACATACACACAGACACGACACCAACTGACACACACAGACCACACACCACACACACAGACACACACACACATACACACACACAGACACACACACAGACACAGACACATACACACACACACACACACATACACACGCACACACAACACACATCACACACAAGACACACACATACACAGACACATACATAACACGCACATACACATACACACGCACACACATACACAGACAACACACACCAACACACACAGACACAACACACAGATGCAGACACACACGCACACACAGGCACACACACAGACACACCACAACACACCACAATACAGACACACACACAAACAGACACACACACAGAAACCCACAGACACAGAGAACACAAAGACACAACAGACAGACACACAGACACACACATGCACGCACACAAACACACACAAACACACAACACACACACACACACACAACAACACATACCAAACACACGCACATGCTCGATTTATGTAACATCACAATACAGTAAAAAGACAGTTGCAAAAAAAAGAATGAAACGAAGAAAACACACACACAACAACACACACACACATACAACAACACACAACAACACACACACACACACACACACACACAACACAACACAAGAGAGACAGAGAAGAGAGACAGAACAGACAGACAACAGACAGACAACAACAGAGAGACACAGAGACAGAGAACAAGAAGAGACATTGACAGAGAGACAGAGACAGAGACAGAGACAGATCGAGAGAGACACAAGAGAACAGTTGACAGACGAGAGAGAACAGAGACAGACAAGTAAAGACAGAAATAGACAGACACGACAGACAGACATGAAGACAGACAGATAACAACAGAAAGACAGAGAAACTCAGATAGAGAGACAGACAGATGGACAGACAGACAGACAGACAGAGAATTAGACAGACAAACAGAAGACAGATACACTCACAAAATATATACAACACAGATAAACACATAGACGTAAGACACACACACAAATACAAATACTCACAAACAAAAAATAAACGAACAAACATATAAACAAACACACGCAAAAGCTCCCAGGACCAGACCAGACCAGAGCCAGACAGACCAGAGACCAGACAGACCAGACCAGCATAGCACAGCACAGCACAGCAACAGCACAAAACAAAATAAAAAAAAACACCCACAAGCCCATGTACCACACACCACAAACATATACACACCAGAAATACACACACAAACAAGCACACACACAAGTACATGTACAAACACACAAAGACACCACACACACACAACACACACACAACACACACACACACACACACACACACACACACACACACACACACACCCCAACGCACACATGACACACACACACAAACACATAACAACCAACACACACACACAACAAACACACAAACAACACATACACACACACACACACACATACACACACACATAACACACAAACGCACAAACCACACACACACAACCACAACACACACACACACACACACACACACAGACACACACACACTACACACACCAGCACACACACACACACGACACACACAATCACACACACATATTCTAAAAGCTCTTGGAGAAGTTCATACGTTCGCCTGCCAATAACTAAACTCAGTTCGTTTCCCATAGAGGCCTCAGCGTTCTTCCTGTTTCCCCAGAAAATCGAACTGAACGTCTAGTCCTCGCAAGGACGAAAACGAGTCGGACCCGTTGCTTCTGACCTGCGCTCGCTAAAGATCCCATGGCATTGAAAATCGTAATGAGCACTCATCCATAACAAACTTCAGAAAGTTCAAAATCAGCTGCCCGTCTCATCTTCCGCTCTTCAAAATTAACCATGTTACCCATTGCTCTTCTCTCCACTGCTCCCTGTTCAGCAAAGAATATCCTACAAGATTGCCTGCCTCTGCTTCAAATCTATTGAGTCTTCCTGCCTGAGTATCTCACCCATCTGTTACACCTCACACGCCATCTCGACTTTGCGGTCCTCATCTGATACCCATCACTATAGTATCCCCATATCCCACTAAAAGTTTGGGCAGCGTTCTTTTCCTATCAAGCTCAACCATACTGAATCAGTTACCTCGCTCTCTATAGATACTCACCCTCTCTGTCCACATTCAAATGCTCCCTCAAAACTTACCGTTTCCCAAAACTGGTAATCTCTGCCCCCTTCCCCCCCATGTAATGTAATGGTGACATTATAGTGTCTTAGTGTCAATGTGTCATTGTATTTGCATGTCATGCTGTGTGTGTGTTTGTGTGTGTGTGTGTGTGTTTTGTGTGTGTGTGGGTGCTTCTGTGGGTGTGTGTGCTTGTGATTCTGGTTATATGTTTTGCCATTGTAAACGCCTAGGGCATTAATTTGATTAGGCGTACTAAATGTTCATAATAATAATAATAATAATAATAATAATAATAATTAGTTTGGCTGTCCTGCTATAAAACAACAGAGATGTTGATTTCCCAGTCCCTTGCCTTGAAGGCCAATAAGCATTCTTATCTTTCTAAAGTCTGGGTAAAAACATGGGTGGCTCTGCACTGCGGCGACAAGCTTTCAAAGAGAAAAAACAGCCCAAGTTTCACATGGTTAATCCAACGTAACAAAAAGAAAGAAAAAAGAAAAAAAAGAAATGAATGAATATGCGAATAGATGTTTAAACAGAAGAGAAGAGAACAAAACAGAACAAAACAGAACAGAACAGAACAGGACAGGACAGGACAGAAGAGAAGAGAAGAGAAGAGAAGAGAAGAGAAAGAGAAGAAAGAGAAGAGAAGAGAAGAGAACAGAAGAGACGAGAAGAGAACAGAACAGAACAGAACAGAACAGAACAGACCAGACCAAACCAGACCAGACCAGACCAGACCAGACCAGACCAGACCAGACCAGCACAGCACAGCACAGCACAGCACAGCACAGCACAGCACAGCACAGCACAGCACAGCACAAAATAAAATAAAAAAAATAACACCCACCAGCCCATGTACCACCCCCAACGCCCAATCTTACATACACACACAATCCTCAACCTTCACACAAGTGAGCGCCATTAAAACGAATGAAAATATTTTATGTGCATATAAACCACAGAAAAGTGAAGTTACGGTATCTGTGCACCTAGATGCGAGCGCTGTACCCATCGTATGCGTCCGCAAAACTTGACCTGCTAAGTAGGCTACTTAACTTCTTTCAGACAAGTTCGAGGTCACCGCTGACTGGCCTGTTCACAATCCGAGTGGAAACGTCAAAACGTCATTGTTTCTCTTCAGGAGTAGGACGCACATTTGTAAGTACTCCGTTTATCTATTGCCTTGAAACGTTTATTGTTTCGTATTTTCTTTGTCTGTGTTTGCGGTTTGCTAATAACAGCGTAGTGTGTATGTGAGCTTCGTCTTGTGTTTTTCTGATATTGTTTGGTATGATTTGAACGTGACGTATTTTCTGCTAACGTGGATGCTAGTCTGTAGTTTTTGTCGCTGCGCTGACTGTTAGTTACTATTATTTTTGTTTAAAGCCAGCCGAGTGTGTGTAGAACCATATCAGGGCTATAACCATTTCAAAACATATACCATACTATAACAGGAAAAAAAAAGAAAATGAAGTACTCACCTCAATGCATTCGCGTACTTAATCTCAGGAGATGCCGCTGGCGCTCAGTCCAATTGATCGCACAGGGGATTTTAAAACCATACCTGAAT
>JAPXFY010000022.1:69377024-69395705 GCA_030674185.1 Monoplex corrugatus
ACACACACACACCACACACACACACACACACACACAATCCACAACCACTCCAGTGAACAGCGACATCGCGCATTCGCAGGCACTCCATTTTGCCTTTGTTTCAGTGAAGCACGGGTTCGGGTGACGTTGTTTTCGCGCCCGAAAAATTCTTCAAATAGACTTTTTAACTCGGGAAATCACACTCACAGTATTTAGAAATGGTAACTTGATACTATAATAAAGGTTGTTACCTTTAGACCGTAACTGGCTTCACGTAGGAATTTTCTAACGCAAGACGCTAGAATCCTAACGTTACGTTGTCAGCGGCGAGCTTTCTGAACGCTATACCCCTAGCGTTCTGACGCGTGCGGTTTTCCGCGAAAACGCTAGCAGGCTAGCGTTACGATGTGAAAAAGTTAAGATCAAATCTTGTTCATGCATAAACATTTCTCAGAGAAAGACGGACAAACAGACACATGGACATAGATACACACTTCGGTCCAGTCGAACTGAAATAATCCTTTTAAATAACAACAAACAAACAAATAAAACACAAACAAAAACAAAAAGAAGGAGCTTTCAAGACGATGGAGATGGACTGGGTACGTCATCTGACGAGAGATTGGAGATTGGAGATTGGAGATTGACAGAGGACGGATTAATAGCACTGGGACAATTGCATATGCGCTCCACTCAGACCTGCCACCTAGGATCTGGCAGATTTCCTAAGCTTGTGCAAAACCCTATGCTCTGGCAATGCCTTGAAATGGGGAGCAGGGGATGGGGAGAATGGACCTATCAAACAGTAAGCTAACACCACCAGAATGATGGAAACATCAAGAAGGGCAGCCAACAGGCCAGTGGACCTATCAAACAGTAAGCTGACATCACCAGAATGATGGAAACATCACGAAGGGCAGCCAACAGACCAGTGGACCTATCAAACAGTAAGCTGACACCACCAGAATGATGAAAACAATAAGAGGGCAGCCAACAGCCAGTGGATCTACCAAACAGTAAGCTGACATCACCAGAATGATGGAAAACATCAAGAAGGGCAGCCAACAGGCCAGTGGACCTATCAAACAGTAAGCTGACACCACCAGAATGATGGAAACATCAAGAAGGGACAGCCAACAGGCCAGTGGACCTATCAAACAGTAAGCTGACACCACCAGAATGATGGAAACATCAAGAAGGACAGCCAACAGGCCAGTGGACGTATCAAACAGTAAGCTGACACCACAAGAATGATGGAAACATCAAGAAGGACAGCCAATAGGCCAGTGGACCTATCAAACAGTAAACTGACACCACCAAAATGATGGAAACATCAAGAAGGCAGCCAACAGGCCAGTGGACCTATCAAACAGTAAGCTGACACCACCAGAATGATGGAAACATCAAGAAGGACAGCCAACAGGCCAGTGGACCTATCAAACAGTAAGCTGACACCACCAGAATGATGGAAACATCAAGAAGGACAGCCAACAGGCCAGTGGACCTATCAAACAGTAAGCTGACACCACCAGAATGATGGAAACATCAAGAAGGACAGCCAACAGGCCAGTGGACGTATCAAACAGTAAGCTGACACCACCAGAATGATGGAAACACAAGAAGGGCAGCCAACAGGCCAGGGGACCTATCAAACAGTAAGCTGACACCACCAGAATGATGGAAACATCAAGAAGGACAGCCACAGGCCAGTGGACTATCAAACAGTAAGCTGACCACCAGAATGATGGAAACATCAAGAAGGACAGCCAACAGGCCAGTGGCCTATCAAACAGTAAGCTGACACCACCAGAATGATGGAACATTCAAGAAGGACATCCAACAGGCCAGTGGACCTATCAAACAGTAAGCTGACACCACCAGAATGATGGAAACATCAAGAAGAGAGCCAACAGGCCAGTGGTCTATCAAACAGTAAGCTGACACCACCAGAATGATGGAAACATCAAGAAGGACAGCCAACAGTCCAGTGGACCTATCAAACAGTAAGTTGACACCACCAGAATGATGGAAACATCAAGAAGGACAGCCAACAGGCAGTGACCTATCAAACAGTAAGCTGAATCACCAGAATGATGGAAACATCAAGAAGGGCAGCCAACAGGCAGTGGACTATCAAACAGTAAGCTGACACCACAGAATGATGGAAACATCAAGAAGGACAGCCAACAGGCCAGTGGATCTATCAAACAGTAAGCTGACACACCAAATGATGGAACATCAAGAAGGACAGCCAACAGGCAGTGGACCTATCACACAGTAGCTGACACCACCAGAATGATGGAAACATCAAGAAGACAGCCAACAGGCCAGTGGACCTATCAAACAGTAAGCTGACACCACCAGAATGATGGAAACATCAAGAAGGACAGCCAACAGGCCAGTGCTATCAAACAGTAAGCTGACACACCAGAATGATGAAACATCAGAAGGACAGCCAACAGCCAGTGGACCTATCAAACAGTAAGCTGACACCACCAGAATGATGGAAACATCGAGAAGGACAGCAACAGGCCAGTGGACCTATCAAACAGTAAGCTGACACCACCAGAATGATGGAAACATCAAGAAGGACAGCCAACAGGCCAGTGGACCTATCAAACAGTAAGCTGACACCCAGAATGATGGAAACATCAAGAAGGACAGCCAACAGGCCAGTGGACCTATCAAACAGTAAGCTGACACCACCAGAATGATGGAAACATCAAGAAGGAAGCCAACAGGCCTGTGACCTATCAAACAGTAAGCTGACACCACCAGAATGATGGAAACATCAAGAAGGACAGCCAACAGACCAGTGGACCTATCAAACAGTAAGCTGACAACCAGAATGATGGAAACATCAAGAAGGACAGCCAACAGGCCAGTGGACCTATCAAACAGTAAGCTGACACCACCAGAATGATGGAAACATCAAGAAGGAGCCAACAGGCCAATTGACCTATCAAACAGTAAGCGACACCACCAGAATAATGGAAACATCAAGAAGAACAGCCAACAGGCCAGTGGACCTATCAAACAGTAAGCTGACACCACCAGAATGATGGAAACATTAAGGACAGCCAAAAGGCCAGTGGACCTATCACACAGTAAGCTGACACCACCAGAATGATGGAAACATCAGAAGGACGCCAACAGGCCATGGACCTATCAAACAGTAAGCTGACACCACCAGAATGATGGAAACATCAAGAAGGACAGCCAACAGCCAGTGGACCTATCAAACAGTAAGCTGACACCACCAGAATGATGGAAACATCAAGGACAGCCAACAGGCAGTGGACTATCAAACAGTAAGCTGACACCACAGAATGATGAAACATCAAGAAGGAAGCCAACAGGCCAGTGACCTATCAAACAGTAAGCTGACACCACCAGAATGATGGAAACATCAAGAAGGACAGCCAACAGACCAGTGGACCTATCAAACAGTAAGCTGACACCACCAAAATGATGGAAACATCAAGAAGGACAGCCAACAGACCAGTGGACCTATCAAACAGTAAGCTGACACCACCAGAATGATGGAACATCAAGAAGGACAGCCAACAGACCAGTGGACCTATCAAACAGTAAGCTGACACCACCAGAATGATGGAAACATCAAGAAGGACAGCCAACAGACCAGTGGACCTATCAAACAGTAAGCTGACATCACCAGAATGATGGAACATCAAGAAGGACAGCCAACAGGCCAGTGGACGTATCAAACAGTAAGCTGACACCACAAGAATGATGGAAACATCAAGAAGGACAGCCAATAGGCCAGTGGACCTATCAAACAGTAAACTGACACCACCAAATGATGGAAACATCAAGAAGGGCAGCCAACAGCCAGTGGACCTATCAAACAGTAAGCTGACACCACCAGAATGATGGAAACATTAAGAAGGACAGCCAACAGGCCAGTGGACCTATCAAACAGTAAGCTGACACCACCAGAATGATGGAAACATCAAGAAGGACAGCCAACAGGCCAGTGGACCTATCAAACAGTAAGCTGACACCACCAGAATGATGGAAACATCAAGAAGGGCAGCCAACAGGCCAGTGAACCTATCAAACAGTAAGCTGACACCACCAGAATGATGAAACATCAAGAAGGACAGCCAACAGCCAGGGGACCTATCAAACAGTAAGCTGACACCACCAGAATGATGGAAACATCAAGAAGGACAGCCAGCAGGCCAGTGGACCTATCAAACAGTAAGCTGACACCACCAGAATGATAGAAACATCAAGAAGGACAGCCAACAGGCCAGTGGCCTATCAAACAGTAAGCTGACACCACCAGAATGATGGAACATCAAGAAGGACACCACAGCCAGTGGACCTATCAAACAGTAAGCTGACACCACCAGAATGATGGAAACATCAAGAAGGAGAGCCAATAGGCCAGTGGTCTATCAAACAGTAAGCTGACACCACCAGAATGATGGAAACATCAAGAAGGACAGCCAACAGTCCAGTGGACGTGGACCTATCAAACAGTAAGCTGACACCACCAGAATGATGGAAACATCAAGAAGGACAGCCAACAGGCCAGTGGACGTATCAAACAGTAAGCTGACACCACAAGAATGATGGAAACATCAAGAAGGACAGCCAATAGGCCAGTGGACCTATCAAACAGTAAACTGACACCACCAAAATGATGGAAACATCAAGAAGGACAGCCAACAGGCCAGTGGACCTATCAAACAGTAAGCTGACACCACCAGAATGATGGAAACATCAAGAAGGACAGCCAACAGGCCAGTGGACCTATCAAACAGTAAGCTGACACACCACCAGAATGATGGAAACATCAAGAAGGACAGCCAACAGGCCAGTGGACCTATCAAACAGTAAGCTGACACCACCAGAATGATGGAAACATCAAGAAGGACAGCCAACAGGCCAGTGGACCGTATCAAACAGTAAGCTGACACCACCAGAATGATGGAAACATCAAGAAGGACAGCCAAAGGCCAGTGGACCTATCAAACAGTAAGCTGACACCACCAGAATGATGGAAACATCAAGAAGGACAGCCAACAGGCCAGTGGACCTATCAAACAGTAAGCTGACACCACCAGAATGATGGAAACATCAAGAAGGACAGCCAACAGGCCAGTGGACCTAATCAAACAGTAAGCTGACACCACCAGAATGATGGAAACATCAAGAAGGACAGCCAACAGGCCAGTGGACCTATCAAACAGTAAGCTGACACCACCAGAATGATGGAAACATCAAGAAGGACAGCCAACAGGCCAGTGGACCTATCAAACAGTAAGCTGACACCACCAGAATGATGGAAACATCAAGAAGGACAGCCAACAGGCCAGTGGACCTATCAAACAGTAAGCTGACACCACCAGAATGATGGAAACATCAAGAAGGCAGCCAACAGGCCAGTGGACCTATCAAACAGTAAGCTGACACCACCAGAATGATGGAAACATCAAGAAGGACAGCCAACAGCCAGTTGACCTATCAAACAGTAAGCTGACACCACCAGAATGATGGAAACATCAAGAAGGACAGCCAACAGGCCAGTGGACCTATCAAACAGTAAGCTGACACCACCAGAATGATGGAAACATCAAGAAGGACAGCCAACAGGCCAGTGGACCTATCAAACAGTAAGCTGACACACCAGAATGATGGAAACATCAAGAAGGACAGCCAACAGGCCAGTGGACCTATCAAACAGTAAGCTGACACCACCAGAATGATGGAAACATCAAGAAGGACAGCCAACAGGCCAGTGACCTATCAAACAGTAAGCTGACACACCAGAATGATGGAAACATCAAGAAGGACAGCCAACAGGCCAGTGGACCTATCAAACAGTAAGCTGACACCACCAGAATGATGGAAACATCAAGAAGGACAGCCAACAGGCCAGTGGCCTATCAAACAGTAAGCTGACACCACCAGAATGATGGAAACATCAAGAAGGACAGCCAACAGCCAGTGGACCTATCAAACAGTAAGCTGACACCACCAAATGATGGAAACATCAAGAAGGACAGCCAACAGGCCGTGGACCTATCAAACAGTAAGTGACACCACCAGAATGATGAAACATCAAGAAGACAGCCAACAGGCCATGACCTATCAAACAGTAAGCTGACACACCAGAATGATGGAAACATCAAGAAGGACAGCCAACAGCCAGTGGACCTATCAAACAGTAAGCTGACACCACCAGAATGATGGAAACATCAAGAAGGACAGCCACAGCCAGTGGACCTATCAAACAGTAACTGACACCACCAGAATGATGGAAACATCAAGAAGGACAGCCAACAGCCAGTGGACCTATCAAACAGTAAGCTGACACCACCAGAAGATGGAAACATCAAGAAGGACAGCCAACAGCCAGTGGACCTATCAAACAGTAAGCTGACACCACCAGAATGATGGAAACATCAAGAAGGACAGCCAACAGCCATGGACCTATCAACAGTAAGCTGACACCACCAGAATGATGGAAACATCAAGAAGGACAGCCAACAGACCAGTGACCTATCAAACAGTAAGCTGACACCACCAGAATGATGAAACATCAAGAAGGACAGCCAACAGACCAGTGGACCTATCAAACAGTAAGCTGACACCACCAGAATGATGGAAACATCAAGAAGGACAGCCAACAGCCATGACCTATCAAACAGTAAGCTGACACCACCAGAATGATGGAAACATCAAGAAGGACAGCCAACAGACCATGGACCTATCAACAGTAGTGACACACAGAATGATGGGAAACATCAGAAGGACAGCCACACCAGTGAAACCTATCAAACGTACTGACACACCAGATGATGGAAACATCAAGAAGGACAGCCAACAGACCAGTGACCTATCAAACAGTAAGCTGACACACCAGAATGATGGAAACATCAAGAAGGACAGCCAACAGACCAGTGGACCTTCGCTGACTGACACCATCCGAATGATGGAAACATCAAGAATACCAACAGCAATCAGGCTATCTAAACAGATCACATCTGGCCTGCCATCTTCAGGACACCTAGCATTCTGAAACGACAGCAGGACACTCACCTGGCCTGCCCTTCACATGCTGAACACCAAATGATAAATCAGAGGATAACATCACCGATGCCCTTCACTGGACACCAGATGATGGAAACACAGGAAACATCCCGGATGCCCTTCTCACTGAACCAGAAGGAAACATCAGGACAACCACAGACTGTCCTTCACTTGACACCAGAAGGAAGACATGCAGACAACATCAGCCAACTGTCTTCATTGGACACCAATGAAACAGAGACAACTCACCAGATGCCCTTCATGGAAACCAGAAGAAGACAGCAGGACAACATCACCAGTATGCTGTCCTTATGTGACATCAGAAGGAAGACACAGGCAATTACACCTACAGACTGTTCATGGACACCAGAATGTGAAACACAGGACAACATACACCAGTGCCTTCATGAACAGTAAGGCGACACCACCAGACTGCTTACTGGAACACGAAGGAAGCAGCAGGACACACAGTGACTACTCCGTCACTGGACATCGGAAGGAAGACAGTAAGAAGGACCAGAAACACCATGGACCCAAACAACAGAAGGGAACCCCAAAGCACTGGAAACACACGAAGGAACACTGACCAGTGGCTATAACGAGCTGGTGCAGAACAGACTGAGCGGGAACCTTCGTTGCTGACTACCAACGCAATGGCGTAATGCAGGAACTACATATATCATTATCATCATCATCACATCATCACATCATCATCACATCATGTGCCTGCACATGGCGTTGGTGATCATGGCCCTCCATACGCATCTATCTCTTGTCGCCGCAAGCACATCTTCCACCCTCTCTCCTCAGCCACTCTGCAGATCCGTCCATATTTTTTTCCCTGGGTCTACCTGATGCTCTCTTTCCCTCCAGCTTTCCTGTTGTGACCAGGTGCTCCTATTCCCCTTTCCTCAGAAAATGGCCTATAAATGTTGCCTGTCTTTTCCTAATCTTCCTTATCAACGATCTTCTTGTGTCTGCCTCCATCAAGACTCTCGTTTGTTTTCTTTGCTGTCCATGGAACTCTCAAGATTCTTCTTAGAAACCACATCTCGGTCGCCTCAATCACGTTCTGTTTTTGCTTGTTTATTGTCACGCCTCATAACCGTATAACATTATATGGGTTTATGTACAGGCTTAAGGCTTGTGTCATGATAACCATTTTACATGGCAACTGTGACACGGTGCATATGTAATTCATTCCAAACGCAGAGACTTCTTGAGAAACTGAAACTGAAACTTGGAAGATTGGGACCACACAGTTGAGTCTCATCACGGACGCGTCACTGAGGGTGTTGCTATTTTTCAGGCGTGGTTGAACCCATGATGTGTTATGATAGTACATAGTAAGCGGGAGTACAGCCCTGTCACGTGGTCTCAGTCCTAGATGGAACTCCATAGCATCCTGATGGTCATCCTCATCGGCACCATCATCATCATTACATTGTGAAAAAACGAAACAAAACAAAACAAAACAAAAAATTGTGCCAGCTTCTGCAAGCATTAAGATGGTGTAGAAAACATAAAAGTGAGCACCAAAATAGTCTCCCTGAGTTCACTTGTTCACCTGTCGCGACATCATTCTTGATGGTAGCCGCTGATGCATGCCCCGTCAGCTGTCTCCATCCCCTTCTGTCCACAGTCCTTCTGTACATTTCGTCTTTCGGCAACTTGGTTCACTTGGCTAAGTTCTCTACATAGGAAGTCGACGTTCTTCCTTGTCATCTCTTGCCCTCTACTTTGTCTGGGGCCGCAGTCTTTTTAACATGGCAGCTCTGATGTCTCATCGCTTGTCCAAAGTATTTCTTTTTCCCTTTCCTAACCAGATCTAAAGTTCAGGTTGTTTGTTCAGTTCTCCCAGAATGCCCCCTGAGTGTATTGAGTAATAAAAAGACAGTTTAAAAGTGCAATCCAATCCTATTCTAATCTAATCTAATCCATTCTATTCCACAGTGACCACCATGGAAACCAAGAAGCCAGAGATGCCAGGTGAAGTCAAGCCTTCAGAGATGAAATTGGCAGAATATAAGGGGTTAATGCTGCCCCAGTTGCACGAACCCATAGACGTCCAGGTGAACAAAGTTTTTGATTCTGTTTCATTTCCAATTAGTTAGTTGTGTTGGTTCGTCATTGCTTTTAAAGTCTGTTCACATATGCACTTTTATACAAAGAAAAAAGTTATAACGGTATTAAATTAAATGAATGGATAAGTAGACAGATATACTGATTGATGGATGGATGGATGGATGGATGGGTGGATGGATGGTAGGTATGTAGGCAGGTAGGTAGGTAGTTAGATAGACATACAGACGGACGGGACGGATGGACAGATAGATGGACAGATAGATGAACAGATAAATAGATAGACAGACAGACAGGTAGATAGATAGATAGATAGATAGATAGATAGTGATAGAAGATAGATGATAGACAGATAGATAGATGGCCAGATAGATGGACAGATAATTAGACAGACAGACAGTTAGGCTTCATCAGTTTGTGTAAGACTGCGTAGGGACATTGTTTGTGTGTGTGTGTGTGTGTGTGTGTGTGGTGTGTGTTTTGTGTGTGTGTGTGTGCGCGCGCGTTTGTGTATGTGTGTGTCTGTGTGTGAGGTGTGTGTGTATGTGTGTGTGTGGTTTGTTGTGTGGTGTGTGTGTGTTGGTGTGGGTGTGTGTGTGCGTGTGCGTGTGCGTGTGCGTGTGCGTGTGCGTGTGCGTGTGCGTGTGTGTGTGTGTGTGTGTGTGTGTGTGTGTGTGTGTGAGACAGAGGGAAGAAGATGGCTTGGGTCAGGGGTCACACGCCCTACTCCCCTCCTGTCTTCCCCCTCCAATTTGTGCGTGCTTTGTGCCCTGGAGGTTTGGTCGTTGTTGGTGATTGTTTTGGTGAATGATGAGAGTGCGTGCCTTGGTTTGTTTCTTGAATCAGGATATGGCGCTTTATAAATATCATCGCTGTTGTTGTTGTTGTTGGTGTTGTGTGGTGGTGTGGTGGTATTATTACTATTATTTTCATTATCATTTTTTCCCTTTATTTAAGGTACAGAACGTGAAGGCAATGGAACTCCGTGACAACGATTTACTTCTGTGCTCTTATCCAAAGAGTGGTAAGATTCCGTTATATATGTCTTGATGTATAAATACATATACAACCCCACACACACACACACACACACACACACACACACACCACACACTACTAATATATATATATATATATATATATATAAACAGACAGACAAAAATAGATAGATAGATAGATAGATGGACAGATGGATAGATAGATGGATAGATGGATAGATGGATAGATAGATGGATAGATATGTAGATAGACATATAGATAGATAATAGATAGATAGATAAATAAATAAACAGATATGTAGATGGATAAATAGATAGATAGATAGATAGATAGATAGATAGACAGACAGATAGATAGATAGATAGATAGATAGACAAACATATATGTATATAGATAAATAGATAGAAAGATAGATAGATAGATAGGTAGACAGATTGATAGATAGATCGATATGTAGATAGATAGATCGATAGATAGATAGATAGATAGACAGACAGATAGATAGATATGTAGATAGATAATAGATAGATAGATATATAGATAGATAGACAGACAGATAGATAGATATGTGGATAGACAGATAGATAGATATGTAAAGATAGAATAATAGATAGAAGATAGATAGATAGATAGATAGATAGATAGATAGATAGATAGATATGTAGACAGAAAACCTTGTGAGTACAGTTAATATCACCATTACCATTAAATCTGGTGTTGTAGGTACACACTGGCTGTGGAGAATTCTAGACATGCTGGCTTCTGGCACTGCTGAGTACAGCTCTTGGTACTCCGCTCTCAACTTCCTAGACGTGCAGAAAATCAACCTGGTCGGCAATGTCGAGTCTCCAAGAGTTCTGAGGACTCACTACCCGTTCCAGCTGCTGCCAGAACAGGTGAAGACGAATCCCAAGGTCAAGGTCGTCCACGTCTACAGGCATCCCAAGGCCGTGCTGGTCTCTCTGCTGTTCCAGATGCGGACCGAGTTGCTTCCTGACTTGACTATGGAGGAGCTGGAGAATATGATGTATTCTGAGAAAGGTAAAACTCATCATCATCATCATCATCATCATAGTAGTCGTCGTTGTCGTCGTCATCATCATCATTCATCATCGTCGTCGTCGTTATCATAATCGTCATCATTATCATCATCATCATCATCTCATCACCATGTGCCTGGCGTATGGCGTTTGTGATCATGACCCTCCATACGAATCTATCCCTTGTCGTTGTGACTACATCTTCCACCCTCTCTGTCCTCAGCCACATGCAAGTCTGTCCAATATTTTCTCCCTGGTGTTCTCTTTCCCTCCAGCTTTCCTGTTGAGACCAGGTACTCTAAGACTGATATTTGAAAACAGAATATTTTGTTAAGAGCAGTCTAGCCCTGATGTGGCTCTAATAATCACCTGGGATATAAGCAGTATGAACCTGAACTTGATAAGATCAATCGCCGTGGTTCAATGGTTAGTGTTATGAACTACGACTCAAAGCTTTTGGGTTCGAATCTCCTTCATTTTTTTCAAAAATCGTTGTGGGATCTTTCGGCCCCTAGCGGCTCCTACCCAGAGTTGGACGTGCTATGGGCTCAGTGGGAAGACTGGGACCACACAGTCAATTCTCATCCACACCACAAACACGTCGTTGAGCGTGTTGCTCAAATCTTCTGACGAACCTCCCAGGTGTCTGTATCTCTCGGGCCTAGTTGATGCCAGAATATATCATGATAATAGGCGTAGAGTACAGCCTGTCACGCAGTCTCATTCGTAGATGGGAATCCGTAGCATCATGGTGATCATCCTCATCGTTATCATCATCATCATGGCATTGTAAAAACTGTGCCAGCTTCTGCGACCATTAAGGTGGCATAGAAAATGGGACAGAACAGAAAACAAACAAAAAGAAACAAAAATGGTGAGCACAACAGAAATCCCTCTTAAGTTCAATGATCCTGAAATCATTTTTTGGACAAGACGATGTTTGTTTGTTTGTTTATTTGCTTGTTTGTTTGTTTTTATAGATGCCATAATCTTTTTATTTCTTTGATCTTTGCTTAGAACTCTGTTACTTGTTTAGGTGGTGTCTCTATACTCTTTGGGGTTCTGTGACCTTAACCCTTTGAATCCCGCATTCTGTCCACCAGCTTCCTGCATTGCCAGCCATGCTAGCAAAACAAAAACTTAACCATTTCATTCTCTTACCCTGTCTTCCCCATTCTGCATTGTCAGGCATGCTAGCAAAACAAAACCTTAACCCTTTGACTCCCTCATCCCGTCCATCAGCATCTTCCTTTGTCAGCCCTCTAGCAAAACAAAAACTCAACCCTCTGACTCCTTCACTCTATCTGCCAGTTTCCTGCATCGTCAGCTTTGCTAGTAAAACAAAAACTTAACCCTTTGACTCCCACACCCTGCCCACCAGCATCCTGCATTGTCAGCCATGACTTGGTCATCATCATCATCAGGTGCCCTGCCGCATGGCGTTGGCGATCATGGACTTCCATCTGTCTTTATCTCTCGTTGCCCCTAGCAACTCCCCCACCCTCCTCGTCCCCAGCCACTCTGCAAGTCCGTCCAGCATATTCTCCCTGGGTCTACCCGGTGCTCTCTTTCCCTCCAGCTTTCCCGTTGTGACCAGGTGCTCCAAATCCCCCTTCCTCATAAAATGGCCTATAAATGTTGCCTGTCTTTTCCTAATCTTCCTTATGAGTGATCTACTTGTGTCTGCCTCCATCAAGACTGTCTCGTTTGTTTTCTTTGCTGTCCATGGAGCTCAACATTCTTCTTAGAAACCACGTCTCGGCTGCCTCAATCTTGTTTTGGCTTTTTTTTGTTGACTGTCCACGCCTCGCATCCGTACAACAGTATTGGTTCTATATAACATTCAAGAACTCTCTTCCCGATGTTAATTGACAGACATTTGTTGGTAAGAATGCTTGTCATCTTCTTGAATGCTGTTTTGGCTTGGCCGATTCTGCCGGCTATTTCCGATGTGCATCTGCCGTCTGATGAAATGATCGTTCCCAGGTATTTGAATTTATCAACCTGTGTTAAGGTTGTGCCATTTGCTGTTATTTTGCAGGAGGGGATTTCAAGTTTTTTACTGATCACCATGACTTCAGTCTTCCTGCTGTTTAGTTTCAGCCCCTTACCTTTGCTTTCTATTTCTAGTGTATTCACAAGGTTTTGTAGATCTCTTTCACTTGGTGGCAAAACAAAAATTAAACCTTTGGCTCCCGCACTCTGTCCATTAGCATACTGTATTCCCTGCCATGCAAGCAAAACAAAACACATAACCCTTTAACTCCCTCTCCTAGTCCACCAGCATCCTGCATTGTCAGCCTTGTTAACAAACAAAAAATTAACCCTTGACTTCTGCACCCTGTCGGCCAGCATTCTGCATTTAATTTACTTAGTAATGCACAGCTGGCAGTCATTTTCTTTCGATTCCAGAGATGTTATGGTTAACACATCATCAGTTTTTTGTTAGTGTGTGTCTTCTGTGGATGTTCTGTTTGATCAGCACACTACCATGGTTGTGATTGTGTGTGTGTGTGTGTGGTGTGTGTGTGTGTGGGGTGTGGTGGTGTGTGTGTGTGTGTGTGTGTGTGTGTGTGTGTGTGTGTGTGTGTGTGTGTGTGTGTGTGTGTGTGCGTGTTCCTGCATGAGCGTGTGTACGGGTATATTGTGTGTGTCTCTGTGTGTGCATTATCTTAAATGTGTGTGTAGTTCGATGAGTGTGAATAACTGTGTGTGCATATCTATTCTCTGTGTGTGTTGTGGTGTTGTTGTGTGTGTGTGTGTGTGTGTGTGTGTGTGTGTGTGTGTGTGTGTGTGTGTGTGTGTGTGTGTGTGTGTGTGTGTAGTATTATTATCATCATTATTGTTATTATCATTATAATCCTATTATCATTCTTGTATTCATTGTCAAATATTATTACTATTACTATCATTATTATCATCGTTGTCTTGTTGTTACTATTATTATTATTATCATTATTATTATTATTATTATTATTATTATTATTACTTCTATCATCATTATCATTTTGTGGGCGTATTTTTGTGTATCAAAGCAGATAGCACGTTATGTTTGATTCACAACCTCTGTGGAAAAAATACATATTTTGTTTTGTTTTTCAAATGCAGCTCCCTACGGCAGCATCTTCAGCTACTGGGATTCCGTGACCGAATTCGAGAAACAGAATCCAGAGTTCGACTTGATTCACGTTGCTTACGAAGATATGAAAGAGGTCAGTGACTTGTCGACATTTCTGTAATGGAGAGATTTCTGTCCTGATGATAAGCCAGCTCTCTCAGAAATATCAGCAGTCTAGGTGGGAAGTTGATAAAGCATAAACGTAAAACAGAAATTGAAATATTTTTGTACTTATTGGTATACAGTCTTCAAGGTAACTCGCAGATGGTAGTGATGGGCTGTCTGAATTGGGATGAATTGTTTTTGTTTCCTTCTGGTTGTTGTTGTTGTTGATGTTGTTGTTGTTGTGTTGTTCATGCTTTTTCTTCTTTTCTCTGTTTTTCTCTTCTTCTTTCTTTCTTGTCATTTTTCTCTCTTTCTTTCGTTGTTTCATTTTTCCTTCTTCTTTCTTTCTTCTTCTTCATTTTCTTCTTTCTTTCTTCTTCTTCTTTCTTCTTTTCTTCTTCTTTTCTTTCTTCTTCTTCTTCTTCTTCTTCTTCTTCTTCTTCTTCTTCTTCTTCTTCTTCTTCTTCTTCTTCTTCTTTCTTCTTTCTCTTCTTCTTCTTTCTTCTTCTTTCTTTCTTCTTCCTTCTTTCTTCTTCTTTCTTTTTCTTCCTTCCTTCTTTCCTTTTCTTCTTCTTCTTTTTTTCTTCCTTCCTTTCTTTCTTCTTCTTCTTCTTTCTTCTTCTTCTTCTTCTTCTTCCTTCTTCTTCCTTCTTCCTCTTCTTCCTTCCTCCTTATTCTTTTTCTCATACATATTCTTTTACCTGTAGGACACTGCTGGCAGTATCCAGAAGTTGGCTGAACGTCTGGACTGAAGAGAACCAAAGACCTGTGTTTCCAGATCGCTGAGGCGGTGAACTTTTCAGAAAGAAAACCAAAGAAGGGGAAATTGGAGCAGTGAACGTCCGTTCTACCGTAAAGGTTAGTTGTTGTTGCTGTCTCTGTCTCTCCTTTCTCCTCTCTCTGTCTCTCCTTTCTCCTCTCTCTGTCTCTCCTTTCTCCTCTCTCTGTCTCTCCTTTCTCTGTCTCTGTTCTGTTTTCTCCTGTCTCTGTTTTCTCCTGTCTCTGTGTCTGTTTTCTCCTCTCTGTGTGTCTGTTTTCTCCTCTCTGTGTGTCTGTTTTCTCCTCTCTGTGTGTGTCTGTTTCTCATCTCTGTGTGTTGTTTTCTCATCTCTGTGTGTGTCTGTTTTCTCATCTCTGTGTGTGTCTGTTTTCTCATCTCTGTGTGTCTGTTTTCTCATCTCTGTGTGTCTGTTTTCTCATCTCTGTGTGTCTGTTTTCTCATCTCTGTGTGTCTGTTTTCTCATCTCTGTGTGTCTGTTTTCTCATCTCTTGTGTCTGTTTTCTCATCTCTGTGTGTCTGTTTTCTCATTCTCTGTCTCTCTGTCGTGTCTGTTTCTCCCCTCTCTGTGTCTGTCTCTCGTCTCTCTTCTGTCTTCTCTCTCTCGTTTCTCTTCTCTCTCTCTGTTTCTCTCTCCGTTTGTCTGTGTGTCTCTCTGTCTCTCAACCTCTGTCTCTGTCTCTCTCTTCTCTTTCTTCTCTCTCTCTCTCTAATGATAATGACAATAGTACTGTTTATGATGATGGTGATGATGATGGTGATGATGATGGTGATGATGATGGTGATGATGATGATAACATCAACAGCAGCTACAACCGCGACGACTACGGCGACGATGACGATGACGACGATGATGATGACGATGATGATGACGACGACGACGACGACAACGACGACGAGGATGATGATGAGTATTGTGCCGCCGCTGCTGCTGCTGCTGATGATGATACGTTTTGAAAGGATCATCGTCCTTAGGCTGCTCTACCCACTGAGAGCGTGTCGCCGCAGTGCGGCGCCACCTGCTTTTTAACCAAGACTTCAGAAAGGCAAGAAGTCTAATTGGCCTTCAAGGGGAGGGAAATAAACCTGTTTCTCTTATGTTTTTATACCAGGGCAACCGGGCGAATGTCCTGCTTTTCATGATTTTCAACTGCTGTGGGATCTTTAGTGTGCGCAGGTTAGAAGGCACACAGAGTCCGATTCGTTCCTGATTTTTCGTCTTCTTGCGAAGGACTACATGTTCAGTTCGATTTTACGGTCAAACTAAGGAGAAAAGTGAATATCTCTACAGGATACAAACCCTGGAACCTCGTGTTTAGTTACTGGAAGGCGAACGTCTGAACAATTCTGCCACTTTTCTACTTCATTTCATTGCACTCTACAGCATCACTCCTTGGAATGTTGGCCATCCTGCACTGCTCTCCGGGTCTCTGTCCTCCACATCTGTCTGTCCTCAGTCAGTCTACAGCATCATTCCTTGGAATGTTGGCTGTCCGCACTGCTCTCCGGGTCTCTGTCCTCCACATCTCTGTCCTCAGTCAGTCTACAGCATCATTCCTTGGAATGTTGGCCATCCCGCACTGCTCTCCGGGTCTCTGTCCTCCACATCTGTCTGTCCTCAACCAGGTTGAAAATCTCTGGACTGTTACGACCTGTCCACTCTTTGATTTTTCCTAGTAATCTGATCGTGGGATTTTTCCCTCGTGCCCTTGACTTTTCCTTGGATGACAGTTTTCATGAGAGTGTTTTTTTTTCCTGCACACATGTCCAAAAGTCAATTTCTTTTTAAGGATGACCTGTACAAATTTTCTCCAGGGCATGCGCTGCTGAAGAATGGACCCTCAAAAAGACAGATATGAACACAATAAACTGAAATATAAACACAATACATTCAACTGAAATGTGGTTCTATAGACGACTCTTTTAGTGTGAACTGGAAAGACAAACTAAAACTATTCTCCTCAATGTCCTTTTTTTTCAACAACAACAACAAAACAACAACAATAACAACAACAACAACAACAAAAGGGCGACAGCAGAGGGGCATACAGGAGTCATGACCTGGATGTGGCCCGGCCCCCTTAGTGTGTCAGGAGATACGGGCTGAAACAGCTGCTTGATGGGGGTTTCTTCTCTGAGGACCTTCTGTTGTCTGGCTCTACCCTGAGTTTCTTAATACTTGTTGTTAGTGTGTGTGTGTGTGTGTGTGTGTGTGTGTGTGTGTGTGTGGTGTGTGTGTGTGTGTGTGTGTGTGTGTGTGTGTGTGTGTGTGTGTGTTTCGTTGCTTGATTTAACGTCTTTTCAATATAAGTGATATTAGACGGGGAAAAATGGCATGGAGGATGAAATTAGGGGGGGGGGGGGGGACAGAGTAAGGGACGTAAAAAAATTAAAAGAAAGCGGCAAGGTCTTAAGAAAAAGGATAGGACGAACAGAGAAATGAAAGTAGAACAATGCTAACATCAATAATGTAAAAGAAAAATCGTCATAAAAACAAAACAAAACAAAATAATCATAATTATAATAATAATCTTAACGCATTAACTGGACTGTGAACCAATGATTCTGAAATTTTAACTAACAAAACTTGATCCGATACTACTTCTTTAAAATGCGTTTCAAGATAGTTTCCTTGTATAAACGTCTTTGGTAAAAAGGAACGAAGCTTTCTGCAGTAAAACAAACAGTGATACAATGTGAATTGTTCGCCGCAAATACATAAAACGTTGTTACAATATTTTGTTTTCAAAGCGTTCAGTTGAATGCGAAAATGTGTCATAACAATTAATCTCAAATGATATAACGAGGAATACTGCAATTTTTTAGATATTTTGAACTGAAAGTTTGATTCTTTTTTGAGACACAAATTTTTCATTTAAATGTTCATGAAATCGAATCCATGATGCTAATCCTAGCGAGTTGTAAGCTTCTTTTACCGAGGTGTTAACATGTAATTCTATGGAATTTTCTGAATGGAGGGCACCGGATTTAGCTGCTCTGTCAACTACGTTGTTGCCATGAAGACCAACATGAGAAGGCACCCAGCATAAATTGATTTCAGAGCCATTTATCTTTAAACAATGTATTAGATGATTTGCCTCAATAATTAAGTCAGGTCTTGTGTCTGTATCAAAAGACTGTAAGGCATATAATACAGATTTTGAATCAACAAAGAGAACTACGTTCAATGACACAGGCCAAAGGCTTATTAAATAATGCAACGCTTGTACAATTCTGCTGTATATATAGATACATTTGCCCCAATGAAACAAAATTTTAATGTTAAATTTTGGAACATAAAAGGCTGCTCCAGAGCTCTGATTTGCTAAGACTGACCCATCGGTAAAAATGTGGAGGTGGGTATGGTACTTTTCATCGATGTGTTCACAAGCTGTGGATAGCGTAATATTGACATTATTATCTTTTTTAACGTTTGCATAATCGAGATCAAATGTGACCTTTAGCATTTCCCATGTAGGGATAGGCGTTATCGTTGGTTTCTCGGCTATTTCATC
>JAPXFY010000022.1:69395805-69420805 GCA_030674185.1 Monoplex corrugatus
TGAGGTGATGTCGTTGGTTTGGTTTATCGCTGAGGTGATGTTGAGTTTGGATTATGCTGAGGTGATGTCGCTGGTTTGGTTTATCGCTGAGTGATGTTGATTTGGATTATCGATGAAGTGATGTCACTGGTCTTGGTTTATCGATGAGTGATGTCTTGGTTTGGTTTATCGATGAGGTGACGTCATTGGTTTTGTTGGTTTATCGATGAGGTGATGTCATTGGTTTGCTTTATCGATAGGTATGCTTTGGTTTGCTTATCATGAGGTTTCACTGGTTTGGATCGTTTTGAAGTTTGATTTGATTTGATTTGATCCAATTCAAATCAATTTGATTAATTTTGATTAATTAATCTTAATTCACTTTATTGGATTGTTTGATCTGTATGACGATTGAGCGATTAATTCATAGATCAATTCAGATTGATTGATCGCTTGATTAATGAACCGATTACGATTGATTGAGTGATCGATCGATTGATTGATTAATTGAGTGAATCGATCAGACTGATGATTGATTGATAATATCAATTTGATTTCATTTCATTCAACCTGATTTGAACTTAATTTGATTTAACATAATACTATTTTTAAAAAGTCAAATATTGATTTCAAATTTTTGCTTTGGTATGATTTGATTGATTTCTTTTGATTCATCCACTGATTAATTGATTTGATTGATTTGACCAGCTATTGATTGACTGACTGATTGATTGACTGATTGATGATTGATTTGATTTGATAGATGATGTGACGATGAGTGAGTGATGAATGAGTGAGTGACGTTGATGATAGTCAATTGATCGGTCGGTCATTCAATCAATTTGATTCAGTTCTATTTGGTTCCATTGATTTTGATTCGATTTGAGTGACTTGACTTGCTTGGTTTTGATGCAATTTCATTCTTTTTATTAGATGTGATTTAAATTTTTGGCCTAGTATGATGTGATGTGATTTAGATGTGATTGATTAACTGATTGGTTCGATTCGATTTGACTTGATTTGGTTTGATTTCAGTTCGTTTATTATTCATTTTATTTTTTTTTATTTTATTTTCTTATTTTATTTTATTTCATTTTTTTTATTATTCTTTATTTTATGTATTCATTTAATTTTATTTCTTATTATTAATTTTTTATTTCTACTTTTATTTTTGTTTAGTTATTTTATTTATATTTATATTTATTATGATATGATTCTTGATTTTGTATGACTTGATTTGATGATTATTTTTTTAATTGAGCATGACTTGAATATATGTTTGATATGATATGATATGATATGATATGATTTTGATTGATTCATTAGCTGATTGATTAGAATTGATGTCTCCTTCGCTTTGTGTTGCTTTGCTTTGATTTGCTTTGCTTTGATTTCGATTCGATTCAGTTTAATTTGACTTGATTTCATTTGATTGGGTTTTATTGATGGAATGGATTGGATTGGATTGGATTGGATTGCTTGATTGCTTGGTTCGATTTGATTTGATTTGGATTCTTTGGGTGTCTTTTGTAAATGCCTTTGTTTTGTTTATTTGTTTGTTTGAAAGTTGTCCACTTTTTAAACAGAAAACAAACACTCTACAAAGCAAGATCAATGCATAAAATGTTATAGATTTAACGTATTTTTGAGGTATCCAATCTTATTCAAAAGATCGACATGAGTGCATGAAATATTGTTATACGAAAGCGTATAAAACAAAAGAAGCAAGAAACTTTGATGGGTAAAACTTTGACGGACATTCATATCGTATTTGTAATAAATAAGTGATTACATTAAACATCACCCCCTGGGGTGATGGAGCTCTTTAAGTATAAACAGTATCCCCACCTTCTGGATATTCTGTGCTAGAAATGTTCTCTTTCTGTCACTCTTTTGTTTCTTCCTTCCTCCTTTGCCTTAGTCAGTTCTTGCTATCATTATCTGCCCTGCTGGTCCATTCTCCTGTATACGTTCGATAAAGTCTTACGACTTTCACTTAGGATTGATAATTGGGTACATGTACTAAGTGCATTTTTGACTCTAGGGAAATGAGATATGTGGAAGCAATTTGAGGCCAGCTCATGGGTTTATGTGCAGGCTTAAGGCTTTTGCTATGATCATTCTGGATCTTCTTCCATCAAATGGCACCAGTGATGTAAGTGCATATGGAATTAATTTTGAGCACGGAGACGTCATCTTGAGAAACTGAAACTGAATGAAACTGAAGAAAGCCGTTTTAGGTAATCTAGGCCCCTTTTTATATGTGATGTATTGTCCTGGTTATGCTTAAATGTGTCATCAGGTATTTCCCAAAATCCCTGTGTGATAAATTTGATGGAGTAGTCAACGCCAGAGGGGCCAATGATACAATTTAATTTCTTTTCGTTTTATTTTTTCCTGTTGAAGTTCTATACATTGAAGTTCTATGTATTGAAACTGGTCATAGTCCTGATATGGGCCTATGCAGTCGGCTGGGCTTTAAGCAAAAGTAACAATAAAAGTAACGTTGATTGCTGTCTATTGATTGATTGATTGACTGATTGATTGGTTTGATTGGTTGACTGACTGATTGATTGATTGAATGATTATTGATTATTATTGATTGATTGGTGTTTGGTTTGGTTTGGTTGGTTGGTTGGTTGGTTGGTTGGTTGGTTGGTTGGTTGGTTGGTTGGTTGGATGGTTGGTTGGTTGGTTGGTTGGTGGTTGGTGGTTGGTTGGTTGGTTGGTTGGTTGGTTGGTTTGGTTGTGTTGGTTGGTTGGTTGGTTTGGTTGGTTGGTTGGTTGGTTGGTTGACCCAACCTAGAAACAAAGAGTTTATCTGTCTGGAACATGGACATGCCAAACACAGCCCTCGCCAGAGAGCAGACTGTCATGAACATTTGTCTAAGAAGGACACTCCGGGTTCACTGGCCAAGCCCTGTGAGGATGCTGGGTGCTCTTTCATAATAAATACTATCTCCACCGCCTGGAAATTCTGTGCGTGAGATTTCCTCTTTCCTGTCACCCTCTTTGTTTCTGCCTTGTTCCTTTACTTTCTGTCATTTCTTCTTACCAATTTTTGCCTTGCTGGACCGTTCACATGTATGCGTTAAATAAAGTCTTATATGCTTTCTCCTAGGATTGATATAATTAGATACATGTGTTAAGTGCATTTTTGGCTCGAGGTAAACGGGATATGCAGCAGCAAGTTTAAGTAATTTATTCCCGTTTTCATATATGTATTTATTTTCCTTAGTTTAAAGTTTTATTCGATATGATATTTAAGTCCCCTGTGCGATAAATTGGACAGTGTGATTCTGCTTTTTCTGGTGGCAAATGATAAGGTAGAATGCAGCGGTATTATTTTCAGCCCAGTTTAGTTGTTTTCGACGGTCGAAACTTACTCAAACAGGCCGATAATAGTGGTCTCTAATTTTCAGGATGGCTAACTTTGCAGGCCATTTTCTCAGCCAATTTTCATCGGAGACTAATTTGGACGTTTTGGATTATACTATTACAGGGGCGTAACTCTTTAATAGTAATTTGATATGAGAGGCGCAGGGGTTGTCTCTCTTGAGTACTGTCGAAGCACCATCATTTCTATTGTTACGTATTCGTTTCAATCAATATATTGTTGGCTATCAGAATTCGAGTTGTCTCAAAGCAGCGTGTGAATCAAAAAATTGTCAAGTCAGTTTGCATATCAAATGTCAATAGTCTTATACATCCTTGCACTACGCTTACAATACAGATAACATTATTTGTGTGATACAAATATTGCACTTGTGTCTATTTGATCACGTCTGATTGTGGGAACAGGGTGGGGGGGGGGGCAGACTGAGAGACAGAGAGAGGGAAAAAAAAGACAGAAAGAGAGAGACAGAAAGAGAGAGACAGAGAGAGGGAGAGAAAGACAGAAAGAGAGAGACAGAGAGAGGGAAAAAAAGACAGAAAGAGAGAGAGAGAGGGAGAGAAAGACAGAAAGAGAGAGGACAGAGAGAGGGAAAAAAAGACAGAAAGAGAGAGAGAGAGGGAGAGAAAGACAGAAAGAGAGACAGAGAGAGGGAGAGAAAGAGGGAGAGAAAGACAGAAAGAGAGAGACAGAGAGAGGGAGAGAAAGACAGAAAGAGAGAGAGAGAAAGGGAGAATAAGTTAAAATCGCTGGAGGAGATAAATGATAATGATTACAATATTTAAATAGCGCAAAATCTTGATAAAAATCAAATCTAAGCGCTGAACATACACATACGCACATATGCACAAACACACACACACACACACACACACACACACACATACACACACACACACACACACACACACACACACACACACACACACACAACAAGGCTATAAATGGGGGAAAAGAAGAAAAGCAATAGAAAATTATATGTAAGTGTACTCAAAGTAGAATACATTTATATACAAATATATATTACAATGTGATTCCACACTGAGTGGAGACAGGCTGCAGTGGGGGTTGAGTGAGGTCAGGATTTTATGCAGAGGAGAAAAGGTGAATTTTAAGAGCGGACTTGAAGGAGACAAAAGTAGGTTGCTGACGGACTGAGAGAGGAAATTTGTTCCAGGAGAGTGGACCAGAAACACAGAAGGCACGTGGACCATAGGTATTGAGCTTAGTGAGTGGAAAGTGAAAAGTGAGAGGATTGGAGGCAGGGCGGAGGGTACGTGAGGGAAAATAGATCTCAAGCAGGCTTGACAGGTAATCGGGGGCTGCGGGGGCTGTAGCTTTTGTAGTAGATGGTGTCTAGTTTGTACTGTATGCGCTTTGATACAGGGAGCCAGTGAAGTTGTGTTAAGAAAGGGGAGATGTGGTCAGCTGTTTTTTGTTTGTTTGTTTGTTTGTTTGTTGTTGTTGTTTTTTTAGTACAAGGCGTGCAGCATTGTTTTGAATGCGCTATAGAAGATAAGACATATGCATTGATCATTATCATCACATTCCTGGATACAGTCGCTCGCCGCTCTTTTTTGTGTCTGGAATTAAAGGGGGAATAAAAAACGTACTTGAATACAAATGTAAACATAACTAAGGACACGAAAACATGTATCAAAACTGGCCTAAATTATCAAAAATTGCTTTCACATATCACATTTCCTTAGAACCAAAAATGCAGTAAATACATGTACCCAACTATCAATCCTAAGAGAAAGTATTAAGACTTTATGGAACACATACAGGTGAATGGACCAGCATGGCAGAAAATGATAGTAAGAAATGACAGAAAGCAAAGGAGCAAGGCAAAAACAAAGAGAATGAGAGAAAAGAAGGAAATGTCTGGTACAAAATTTCTAAAAGCTGGGGACACTGTTTATACTGAAAAAGTCCCCGTCATCCCTTTGGGGAACACATGTCAATATGTGCGTATACATGTACACACACACAACACACACACACACACACACACACACACACACACACACACACACATATATATATATTACATATATATATATATATATATATACATATACATATGTATACATATACATGTTCAAAATGTATGTAAGTGTTATATATTCATATCAAGACTATTTCCAATATTGATATGCTCAGTATTTTTGCATAGAGATATTCTCCAAACTCATTTGATCTCATTACACATAATCAGACTTTGAGTGGAGCACAGAGAACTCAAGCTGTTAGTTGAGCTGACCACACTGCACTATGTTGTTGTACAGTCTGTGTCTGTTATAGGATGAGTGACACACTGCACTATGTTTGTGTGCAGTCCGTATCTGTTAGGTTGAAGACTGACCACAGCATGATACTATGGGTTTTTGTACAGTCTGTATCTGTTGGGTGAGCTGACCACTTCTGGCACTATGTTGTTTGTACAGTTGTATCTGTTAGGGGAGCTGACCACACTGCACTATGTTGTTGTACAGTCTGTATCGTTGGGTGAATGACCACATGCACTATGTTGTTGCATAGTCTTATCTGTTTAGTGACTGACCACACTGATACAATGTTGTTGTACGTCCTGTATCTGTTGGGTGAGCTGACCATTCTGCACTATTTGTTTTACGTCAGTAACCTGTTAGGAGCTGACCACACTTTCCATATGTTGTTGTAATAGGTCGTATCTGTTAACACTTAGCTGTACACAAGGACCGTAACCGCAGTCGTGAAAAAAAAATGTCATATCAGATCATGAACGGTCAGATCGCCCTACCTTTTCCGGCACAAAACGTAGTGGGAATTTCCATCACTACTGGCATCTGCTCTAAAACGCTACATGTGGTTAGAAATCTGGTCAGTTCCTGCGTTGAATGTTACTAGATAAAGTACGAGCATTCCTGGATGCAATAAACTTTCCATTCACGTGCCTACTGAAAGAATTAGTTACTCAACTTACTGATGCTAGTGTTACGTGCTTTCAGTCACAATCTGTAGCGTGGGAAAGATGGCGAGTTTCAGCGAAACGAAATTGTGGATTACAACTGAAGCAGAGTGCAGGAAATTTAAGAAATTTGATCGTTTAAAATTAAGAAGAAGTTACTGAAAGAAAAGGACAGATGTAAAGTTCGATGTTGAAGTAGGTGGTGATGGTGAAGATGGAAATGACAGTGACATAGACGACGATGTACCGCTGGCTGCACTGGTGCAGGCATGGCGACCGGTGACACGTGGCTGTGAAGTCAGGGAATTTTCACAAGTTGTTGGGCCTAAACATTCGCTGCCTGCTGATGCGAAACCAGTAGACTATTTTTTTTTGTTTCTGCCACTAGAATTTTTTGTCAGTGCTGCTGAAGAGACCAACAACTACGCTGGTCAGAAGATTGCGGCAAAGGGGCAACCTGACCCACTTTGGAAAGAGACGACAGTTGATGAAATCAGAGCATACCTGTCTATTCTCATCATGATGGGGCTAAAACATCAGTCCCGTCTATGGTGCTACTGGTCAACTTTCTGTCCGGGACTGTTTCCGGGACTATCATGCGCTAAACACCACGACACAGGCTACAACCAGCGCTTGTGACACCACTGGTGACACTGCCACTGACAATGACGGTGACAATCACAGTGACGATGACAACATCTCACCATCATCACAATAGCTGCAAAGTTGCTGTATAGGCACATATGTGTAAATAGTGTATAGGGAATGAAATCTGTAGACGAACATGTACCAAATATCTTTGGAAAACATTTCTGTTTCTTTCTGTTTATGTTCATTTTGGTGACATCGTGACAATTCTTTTCTGACATTTGTGTTGTGCCTGTGTATTGGATACTATACTGGAGGAGCAGAGACAGCGTCAGGTAGGACAGATGTTGTGTGTACAACTAACAAATGTTTTTAGACAATAGAGCTTGTTTGTATGCTAACCATTGTATTGTCACCATAAAAATACCTCTGTCTGTGACATCTTTGGTGACAGGGACACGCACACTAGACCCAGGACACACAAAACCACATGCAAATCAAACTATGGACACTTGTGTATATGTGTGCAAAAAATCTTTCTTCTGTACTTTCAAACAAGTGAATGGCAGTATGTTTATCAGCATGACTGTACTCGGATGAAAAAATGTCAGAAAAATGCGAATACTAGGAGCTAGCTTTACATCTAGCAGTGCGAATGCGAAAGGGTTAAGTGAGCTGACCACACTGCACTATGTTGTTGTACAGTCCACAAGCGTTTAATCAGGAATAAATAACTGCTTACAAAGAAACTGACTCTAAATATACAAGTACCAATGTACATAAACATAAATATTCGTTTTTTTTCCTTTTCATCACAGCGGGTTTGCCATATACAACTCGGGCTGCTTTCCCCGTTGACTGAACGTGGCTGCAGGGCAGCGCCACACATATACAAACATACAAAGTTACTCAGTACAACACAATGCAAACATATACAAACTTACTCAGTGCAACACAATACATGTACAAAGTTACTCAGTGCAACACATATACAAGCATGTACAAAGTTACTCAGTACAACACAATATAAACATGTACAAAGTTACTCAGTACAACACAATACAAACATGTACAAAGTTACTCAGTGCAACACATATACAAACATGTACAAAGTTACTCAGTGCAACACAATGCAAACATGTACAAAGTTATTCAGTGCAACACATATACAAACATGTACAAAGTTACTCAGTGCAACACAATACAAACATGTACAAAGTTACTCAGTGCAACACATTACAAACATGTACAAAGTTACTCAGTGCAACACAATACAAACATGTACAAAGTTACTCAGTGCAACACAATACAAACATGTACAAAGTTACTCAGTGCAACACAATACAAACATGTACAAAGTTACTCAGTGCAACACATATACAAACATGTTCAACGTTACTCAGCACCACACATATACAAACATGTACAAAGTTACTCAGTGCAACACATACACAAACATGTACAAAGTTACTCAGTGCAACACAATACAAACATGCACAAAGTTACTCAGTGCAACACATATACAAACATGCACAAAGTTACACAGTACAACACAATACAAACATGTACAAAGTAACTCAGTGCAACACAATACAAACATGTACAAAGTTACTCAGTACAACACAATACAAACCTGTGCAAAGTTACTCAGTACAACACAATACAAACTTGTACAAAGTAACTCAGTGCAACACAATACAAACATGTACAAAGTTATTCAGTACAACACAATACAAACATGTACAACGTTACTCAGTACAACACAATACAAACATGTACAAAGTTCCTCAGTGCAACACAATACAAACATGTACAAAGTTACTCAGTACAACACAATACAAACATGTACAAAGTTACTCAGTACAACATTATACAAACATGTACAAAGTTACTCAGTACAACACAATACAAACATATACAAAGTTACTCAGTGCAACACAATACCAACATATACAAAGTTACTCAGTACAACACAATACAAACGTACAAAGTTACTCAGTGCAACACAATACAAACATGTACAAAGTTACTCAGTACAACATTATACAAACATGTACAAAGTTACTCAGTACAACACATATACAAACATGTACAAAGTTACTCAGTACAACATAACACAAACATGTACAAATTTACTCAGTGCAACACAATACAAACGTGTACAAAGTTACTCAGTGCACTCAGTGCAACACAATACAAACATGTACAAAGTTACTCAGTGCAACACAATACAAACATGTAAAAGTTACTCAGTGCCACACATATACAAACATGTACAACGTTACTCAGTACAACACATATACAAACATGTACAAAGTTACTCAGTGCAACATAACACAAACATGTACAAAATTACTGAGTGCGACACAATACAAACATGTACAACGTTACTCAGTACAAAACAATACAAACATGTACAAAGTTACTCAGTTCAACACATATACAAACATGTACAAAGTTACTCAGTGCGACACAATGCAAACATGTACAAAGTTACTCAGTGCAAACACAATACAAACATGTACAAAGTTACTCAGTACAACACATTGCGAACATGTACAAAGTTATTCAATGCAACACAATACAAACATGTACAACGTTACTCAGTGCAACACAATACAAACATGTCCAGAGTTACTCAGTGCAACACAATACAAACGTGTACAAAGTTACTCAGTGCAACACAATACAAACGTGTACAAAGGTACTCAGTACAACACAATACAAACATGTACAAGTTTACTCATTGCAACACAATACAAACATGTACAGAGTTACTCAGTACAACACAATACAAACATGTACAAAGTTACTCGGTACAACACAATACAAACATGTACACAGTTACTCAGTACAACACAATACAAACATGTACAAAAATACTCAGTACAACACACATACAAACATATACAGAGTTACCCAGTACAACACAATACAAACATGTACAAAGTAACTCAGTGCAACACAATACAAACATGTACAAAAATACTCAGTGCCACACTTATACAAACATGTACAAAGTTACTCAGTGCAACACATATCACACATGTACAAAGTTACTCAGTGCAACACATATACAAACATGTACAAAGTTACTCAGTGCAACACAATACAAACATGTACAATGTTATTCAGTGCAACACATATACAAACATGTACAAAGTTACTCAGTGCAACACAATACAAACATGTACAAAGTTACTCAGTGCAACACAATAAATAGTTAGAAGCAAGTAATTCATATTAGTACAACAGTACATCAGTAATTATATCAGAAACGAAAAGAACAAGTGAACCCATGATATAGGTCAACTATTCATTGTGTCAAGGTCAATGAAATAGCTGAGTGAATCCATTATATTGGTCAATGATCATACAGGTCAAGGTCAATAAAAATGCTGAAGGAATCCATTATATGGGTCAGTGATCACACGGGGTCAAAGTCAACGAAAAAGGCTGAGAGAAACCATTATATAGGTCAGTGAACATACGGGGTCAAGGTCAACAAAAAGGCTCAGTGAACCCATTATAGGGTCAAAGGTCATACAGGGTCAAAGTCAACAAAAAGGTTGAATTACCCTTTTTGTTGACCTTGACACTGTACGATACAGTGTAAAGGTCAATGAAAAGGCCAAGTGAACACATTGCATGGGTCAAAGATTATACGGGGTCAAGGTCAACGAAAAGGCTGAGAAAATCCATTATACAGGTTGAAGGTCATACAGGGTCAAGTTCAACAAAAAGGCTTGGTGAACCCATTATATGGGTCAAAGATCATACGGATACAAGGTCATGTACAGGATGAAACTGAAGCATGCTTTAAGTGGAAGAGTGATCATAACGTCAAGAACGGAGAGGCTGGATGAACTGATCACATGAGTCAAAGGTCATAAGGGTCAAGGTTCCGTATAGGACGAAGGTGAAGGTTACGAATTAGTGTTATAGTGGTCGACAACATGACCACAAAGGCCAGGGCGTATCCGATTATATGGGTCAGAAGTCACAGGGGTCAAGGTCAACCAGCGTGAAGGTGAAAGCTGAGCGTGGGTCACTCAAAGGTGAAGGTGTAGGGCACGTCCTTCATCTCTCGCTCTAACAAGATGTCCACTCTCTCACTGTCTGCCACAGTAAAATGGGTTTTCCAGTCCCCTACTTCACCTGGAACATACAATGACCTGTTAGTATCTGGCTGTCTGCCACAGTGAAATGTTTTTTTCTGTTCTCTATTTCATCAGGACCATAAAATGACTTGTTAGTATTTCCTTTTGTCTTTCTTTCTTTTTCTTTTTTTTTTTTTTTTCTCCCTTTTTTGTTGTTTTTTGTTTTGTTTTTGTTTTTGGTCCCATTCTCTCCGTCACCTAAATAGCCACAGAAGCTGGAACAGTTTTCACAATGCAATGATGAGAACGATAATCATGACGCTATGGAGTTCCATCTAGGATTGAGACTGCATGACAGGGATGTACTCTACGCTTACTGTCATGATATATCCTGGCGTCAACCAGGCCTGAAAGATACAGACACCTGCAGTGTTGGTCAGTAGATTTGAGCAACACCGTGAATGATGCATCTGTTAAGTGGGTGAGACTCAACTGTGTGGTCCCAGTCTTCCCAATGAACCCATTTCACACCCAACTCTTTTTAGGAACCTTTTAGAACCGAAAAATCCCACGATGATTTTGATAGGACAGATGGGGATTTGAACCCACAACTTTCCAGTCTGTGGTCTGTTGAATCTAACCTAACCTTAACATAACTTAACCTACCCTTACCTAACCTAACTTTAACGTAACCTAACTTAAGTGACATCTAAACTAAACTAACCTAACCTAACTTTAATCTAACCTAACCTAACTGACATCTAACCTAACCTAACCTAACTTTAATCTAACCTAACCTAACTTTAATCTAACCTAACCTAACGTAACCTAAATTTAACCTAGCGTAACCTAACTTTAACCTAACCTAACCTAACCTAACCTGATCTAATCTAACCTAACATCCAAACTAACCTTAACGAAATCCAAAACAAGTATGATTGCCCGCCTTCAAGCAAACAGGAACCAGAAAAAAACACAAAAGAAGAATACGAACGCGTATTTAATACAACAAGACAAAAGATTGAAACTTCCCTGCTGCTGTGTCCAATGTGAGAAAAGGATTCTCACATTGGACACAGCAGCATGGAAGTTTCAGTCTTTTTGCCAGTTGGCTGAAACTTTGCGCCTGTCTTGTCTTGTTGTATTAAATACGCGTTCGTATTCTTCTTTTGTGTTTTTTTCTGGTTCCTGTAACCTTAACTAACCTAACGTAACCTAACTTACCTAAAACCTACTAACTATAACCCAACCTAATCTGTAACATAGCCTAACCTAACCTCACCTAACGTAACCTAACCTAACCTCACCTAACGTAACCTAACCTAACCTCGACTATCTTAAAGTATTTATCCCAACCTATCCACAATCAATACCAAATCTAACCATCCAAAACCCAGCCTAACCCACCCCAAGCCATCTCATTCCACCCTATCATAACCCAACCAAACCAACCCATCCTGGCCCGACCTTTCCAAATCCAAACCCAACCTGACTCATTCCAACAAGCTGACCTGGCCCATCCCAACGCAACCCATCCCAACCCAAACAGACCCATTCAACCCAACCTAACCTATCTCAATCTAACTTGACCAGTTCCAATCCATCCAAATCCAACCCCATCCAACCTAACCTATCCCAACCTAACATGACCTATCCCAATCTGATCTATCTGAACCTAAACTGACCCACCCCAATCTGACCTATCCCAGTCGAACTTACCCCAACCCAACCTGACCCATCCCAATCTGACACATTCCAACACAACCTGACATATCCTAACCCATCCTAACTCACCTGTCCAATCCCAACTCAACTTGACCCATCCTAAACCAACCTGACCCTCCCCAAACTGATCCATCCCAACCCAATCTGTTCCATCCAAACCCACCTTACCCATCCAACCCAACCTGAACTATCCCATCCCAACCTGACCCATCCTAAGATGACCCATCCTAACAACCTGACCCATCCTAACCTGACACATCCCAACCAAATAGACCCAACCCACCCGGACCCATCCCAATCAACCTGACCCAACCCATACTGACCCATCCCAACCTGAGACATCTCAACCTGACCCATCATAACCTGACCCATCCTAACCTGACACATCCTAACCTCACCCATCCTAACCTGACCCAAACCAAACTGACCCATCCCAACCTGACCCCAATCAACCTGGCCATCTCAATCTTACCCATCCTAACCTGCCCCATCCTAACCTGACCCATCTCAACCTGACCCAAACCAACTTAACTCATCCCAACCTGACCCAAACAAACTTGACCTATCCCAACCTGACCATCCTAACCTCTCCCATCCTAACCTGACCCATCTCAACTTGACCCATCCTAACCTCACCCATCCCAATCAACCTCACCCATCCCAACCAACCTCACCCATCCCAACCTCACCCACCGAACCTGACCAATCCCAGCCACACCCACCCCGACCTGACTCATCCCAACCTGACCAAATTCAACCTGACCCATCCCAAAACAACCTGATCCACACCAGACCAACCTGACCCATCCCAAACCAACCTGACCCATCCCAAACCAACCTGATCCATCCCAACCTGACCCAAACCAACCTGGTCCATCCCAACCTAACCCATCCCAAACCAACCTGACCCATTCCAAACTGGCCCATCCTAACCTGACCCATCTCAACCTGACCCAACCTAACCTGACCGATCCTAACCAACCTGACCCATCCCATGCTGACCCATTCTTACCTGACCCATCCTAACCTAACCCATCCTAACCTGATTCATCCTAGCCTGACCAATCCCAACCAACCTGACCCATCCTAACATGACTCATCCCAACCAACCTGACCTATCCCAACCTGACCCATCCTAACCTAACCCATCCTAACCTGATTCATCCTAGCCTGACCAATCCCAACCAACCTGACATATCCCAACCTGACCCATCCCAACCTGACCCATCCTAACCAACCTGACCCATCCTACCCTGACCACCCCAACCAGCCTGATCAATCCGAACCTGACCCATCCCAACCTTACCCATCCAATCCAGCCTTACCCATCCTAACCTGACCCATCCTAACCTGACCAATCCCAACATCACCCATCCCAACCAAGCTGACCCATCCCATCCTGACCCATCCCAACCAACCTGATCATCTAACTGACCATCTAACCTGACCCATCCCAACCAACCTGACCCATCCCAACCTGACCCATCCTAACCTGACCCATCCAACCTGACCAATCCTAACCTGACCCATCTCAATCTGACCCAACCTAACTTGACCCATCCCAATTGACCCATCCCATCCAACCTGACCCATCCTAACCTGACTCATCCCAACCTGACCCATCACAAACCAACCGATCCATCCCAACCTGACCCATCACAAACCAACCGACTCATCCCATCGAACCTGACCCATCCTCACCTGACTCATCCCAATCTGACCTATCCCAAACCAACTAACTCATCCCAGTCTGACCCATCCCAAACCAACCGACTCATCCCATCCAAACCTGACACATCCTATCCCATCCTGACCCATTCCAACAAGCTGACCTGTCCCAGCTGAACCCAATCTGACCCATTCCAACAAAACCAAAACCCATCAACCCAATCTGACCAATCAACCCAACCTGACTGATTCCAGTCCATTCAAACCCAACCTGACCCATTCTGACACAACCTGAATTATCTTGATCGAAGCTAACCCATCCCTTCCCAGCCCAACATGACCCATCCCTTCCCAACCCAATTCAACCTAACCCAACCTCACCAAACCTATCCCAACCCAACCCAGCCTGAACTGTCCCAATCCAACAACTGACCTTTCCCAATCCAACCCACCTATCTCAACCCAACTGACCTATCCCAACCTAACCTAACTTACCGCAGCCCAACCAGATTTATCCCAAAGGAAACTGACCCATCGCAACACAACCCGACCCATCCCATCCAAACCACATCTGACCCATCCAAACCCAACCTGATCCATTCCAACCCATCCAAACCCAACATGACCTAATCCATCCCAACCCATCGTAACCCAATCCACCCCAACCCATTTCAAACCCAAAACAAAACAAACAAATCAGAAAACCTACACAAGCAAAGCTGACAAGAGAGAGGGGAACGGATGACAAGAAGAGTCACCCACCTTTGCGGAAGAAAGACTGCAGAACAGACGTAAGGATGTCCTTCGGTCTTGCTGGGACGATGAGCACAAGGTCATTTGGGGGAACTTTTTTCTCTCTTGCTCCTTCTTCATGTTCTGGAAGCTGCAGGCCTCAGCTATCTGGGAGCACAGCTCATCACTCACCTCCAGCTCCAAGAACTTGGCCAGCTGTTTCAGGCACTCCATTGGCTCCTGTTCGACACAGCGTATACATGTACACACACAAGTGCGCGTGCACACATATACACACGTGCACTCGCGCGCACATACACATATAATAAACACACACACACACACGCATGCACACATATATACATACACAGAGAAACACACATTTTGTCTGTGTGTGTGTGTGTGTGTGTGTGTGTGTGTGTGTGTGTGTGTGTTGTGTGTGTGTGTGTGTGTGTGTGTGTGTGTGGTGTGTGTCCGTCAGTCTCTCCTCACACACACAAACACCACATACAACACCACACACACACACCACACACACACACACACACACACACACACAACACAGTTATGAACACACACACACGCACACACACTCATACATAACAACAGAGAGAACACACACCCCACCTCTCCTTTCCGTTCACACACACACAACACACACACACACACACACACACACAACACACACACACACCCGCACACACACGCGCGCAACACGCATATACATATATGATAACACACAAACACGCGCACACACATACATATACAGAGAGAGATAGAAAAAACACACTCTCTCTCTGTAGGTCTCTCTCAAAGACACCACACAGACACACACACACACACGCACACACACATGCACGAACACACACACACATACACGCGCGCCGCGACACAACACCACACACATAATATAATAATAAACAACAAACACCCCACACGCATAAACATATACACACAGAGAGAAACACACACACAACTCTCTCTGATTCACACACACACACACACACACACACACACAACACACACACACAACACACACAACACCACACACACCACACACAACACACACACACATGGGCACACAACAAACAGACAACACACACACACACACATACACACACACACATGGGCACACACAACACACATGGCACACAGCACACACCACACACACACCCACACACACACATCACACACACACATACACACACACATGGGCACACAGACACACACATGCACGCACACACCACACACACACACACATAATAAACACACAAACACGCACACGCACAAACATATACACACAGAGAGAAACACACACACACTCTCTCTGATTCACATACACACACACACACACAACACACAACACACACACACACACACACACACACATACACACACACACACACATGGGCACAATGACACACACATACACACACACACACACACACAACATGCATACCGATCGCTCTTCCACCATCATGCTCAATCCAAGTGAGTTATTTTAATTAAGGAAGACTTTATCGCAGATGAGCATGTTGACATTGCTTTTATCACCGAAACCCCCTTGGTCATGAACCTATACATGCGAGTCTCACTCCGAGTGGTTACAGGCTTGCTTGCTTCTTTCCATCGCTCATCCTGAGGTGGTGGTATCGCCATCCTCTACAACGACTCACTCCATTCCCACCTGTCTTTCTCGCAGTCTCTGCCTTTCTCCCATCCTTCTTTCGAGCACGTTGAAATATCCTTCCAATCCACCCCTCACCCCATCACCTTCTCTTGTGTCTATCGACCTCCACCTAGCTCTGCCAACAAGCTCACCACATCCATGTTTCTCTCTGACTTTGATCAACTTCTTGATTACTACTGCCTCTTACCTGGAAATCTCATCATTCTAGGTGACATCAATGTCCACTATGACAACACTCACCGTTATGACACAAGACATATCATCAACTCTCTGTCCAATCACAATATGACTCAACACATTTCTGAACCAACCCATCAAAAAGGTCACATTCTTGACTGGATCATTTCTCGTGATCACCACAATTCAGCTACTGACAACTGCTTAGTTCTTTCTACCCGTCTAACTTCAGCCCTTCCATCTGACCACTCTGCAATTCTCTGTTCTCTTGACATTCCTCCTCCTTCCCGTACCATGCGCACAGTGACTCGACGCAATCTCAAATCTATCGACCTCTCCACATTTTCATCTGATGCCTTCCGTCTCCTTTCTGAAAAGTCACATAACCTTGCCGCTGAATTCTATACTACTCTCCACCATCTTCTGGACACTCATGCTCCAGCCACAAACCATCTTTTACCTGACCGCCCCTCTACCCCCTGGCTCACTCATGAGATTGCCTGTGCAAAACGTACCCGCCACAGAGCAGAGCGCCGCTGGCGCAAATCCAAACTCACTGTACATAGGCAACTTTTCCAAGCCTCTTAAACAAAAGTATCCACCCTCATTGCATCTGCAAAAACAAGCTATTTCCAAACCAAAATCCTGAATGCCTCTTCTTCAAAAGAACTCTTTACAACCATGAATCATCTCCTTGGCACACGAAAAGATTTACCTCTCCCAACAAAACACACAAATGAAGAACTCCCATCTGTATTCTCCAAGTATTTCACCACCAAAATACAAACTCTTCGTGACAGGCTTGACAGGACACCCTGTCAACCATGCCCACCTGACCCTTCCTTCTCTGGCACACCTCTTACTACTTTTACCCCAGTCTCACAAGAAGAAATTCTCAACACAATCAGATCCATGTCGTTCAAAACCTGCGAACTGGATCCTCTTCTAGGTTCTCTCTACTCTGACTGTCTCCCTACGCTCTCCCATTCATCACTGACATCATCAACACTTCTCTCCAAACTGGAACTCTCCCAGATTCTTTCAAGTCTGCTATTGTTCACCCTCTCCTCAAGAAATACAATTTAGACCCAAATGAACTGAAAAATTACCCGCCTATCTCTAATCTCTCTTTCTTGTCAAAACTGCTTGAAAAAGTTGTCCTCAACCAACTGAACTCTCACCTGTCTGCCAACAATCTCCTCAATCCTTTCCAGTCAGCCTACCGCCAGTGCCATAGCACTGAAACTGCCCTATACACATTCTCAACAATCTCCTCATTGCAACTGATACTGGCAAAGTCTCTCTCCTCACACTCCTTGATCTGTCTGCAGCCTTTGATACCATTATCATGGTATTCTCCTTTCTAGACTTCATCATACTTTTGGCATCTCTGACATTGCTCTCTCCTGGTTCACTTCTTATCTATCAAACAGAAAACAAACTGTTCTCATCAATGGCACTTACTCTCAACCTGCATACCTGACCTGTGTTGTTCCACAAGGATCTGTCCTTGGCCCTGTTCTTTTCACTCTTTACACCTCCCCCTTGTCCACCATCATCAACTCCCACTCTATAAAACACCACTTCTATGCTGATGACACCCAACTTCAAGACAGTGACTCATCTGACAATATACAGCGCCTCCTGACTCGCACCACTGAGTGTTACTCGGACATTAAAAATTGGATGACATACATCAAACTTCAGCAAAATGATGACAAGACAGAAGCTATCCTCATTGGCACCCGTCAGAAACTTTCTCAGCTGCCTCCTCTTTCTCTCCCATTATGTAACACATCAGTCCCAATTTCTGATTCAGCTAAAAACCTTGGTGTCTGCATTGACTCTACCCTCTCCATGATGAACTTTGTTTCTCAAACTGCCAGATCTTGCTACTATCACCTCCATCGTATAAGCCTGATCAGGAAGTATCTCTCTGTCGAAACAACTGCAAAACTCGTTCTCTCCTTCATAATGTCTCGCATTGACTATTGCAATTCACTCCTGTCCGGTCTTCCTGCCTCCACCACTCACATCCTACAGCGCATTCAAAACAATGCTGCACGCCTTGTATTCAAAAAGAAAAAAAGCTGACCACATATCTCCTCTCCTGGCACAACTTCACTGGCTCCCTGTATCAAAGCGCATACAGTACAAACTAGACACCATGTGCTACAAAAGCCTCAATAACGCAGCCCCCGATTACCTGTCAAGCCTATTTGAGATCTATGTTCCCTCACGTACCCTCCGCTCTGCCTCCGATCCTCTGACTTTTCGCTTTCCACGCACTCGCACTAAGCTCAATACCTATGGTCCACGAGCCTTCTCTGTTTCTGGTCCGCTCTCCTGGAACAAACTTCCTCTCTCAGTCCGTCAGCAACCTACTTTTGTCTCCTTCAAGTCCGCTCTCAAAACTCACCTTTTCTCCTCTGCATAAAATCCTGACCTCACTCAATCCCCTCTGCAGCCTGTCTCCACTCGGAGGGGAATCACATTGCAATATATAATTGTATATAACATGCTCTCTATAATTTTCCATTGCTTTTATTCTTTCTCCCCATTTATAGCCGTATACTGTGTGTGTGTGTTGTGTGTGTAGTGGTGTGTGTGCTGTGCGTGGTGCGTGTGTGTGCGTGTTGCGTGCGTGTGTGTGTGTGTCTGTTTCAGCGCTTAGATTTGATTTTATCAAGATTTTGCGCTATATAAATATTGTAATTATTGTTATTATTATTAGTTTCTATCTGTAAAAAGTGACAGTTGTAGTTGGCGCAACTGAGAGTGAAATGCATCGTTATGAAAGTTTTGGTTACAGTTAGAGGGGGATAACTCTTTCAAGTAATTTATTAAGAGAAATGCCGGAATTGTCTTTCTTGAATGCCGTGCCAACGAAATGTTGATTGAGACAGAGAGAGACAGAGAGACAGAGAGAGAGAAAGCGAGATTATCTTGGCATCAGCCTCTCTAGATTTTTGAGCAATGACTCAAATGAGCACCCTACTCTCGAGGAAATACGACCAATACATCAATCTTTGTTGGCTCTACGCAGTCGGCTGGGCTTTAAACAGCAATAACAAACACAACAACAATCACCACCTTTTTCACATCTTCAAAGGCCATATTGTAGATAGGCACACGAGGATTCTGCCGCTGGAATTCCGCCATTTGCCGCAGGTAGCTCAAGTAGAAACCAAAAATTTCTGCAAAATCAGAAATACAAGGGAAAAGTTCAAGAATCTGGAATTGTTGTGTTGATTATGTTGTGTGCGTGAGTACTAAAATTGATACTCACCAACATCATCATCATTATCATTATCATCCTCATCATCATCATCATCATCATCATCATCATCATCATAATGTGCCCTGCCGCATGTCGTTGGTGATCATGACCCTCCATACGAATATATGTTTTGACGATGCAAGTATACCGCCTATCCTTTCCGTCCTCATCCACTCTGCAAATCAGTCCAGTACATAATTTCTCCCTGGGGGTTATAATAACTGTTTTTTCCTATCTAGCTTTCTGTATTGTACTATTATAGTGCTCTAATTTCTATCTTCCTCTAAAATCATCTAATTCCTATCTATCTGTTTTTGTATCTGGTTATCTGTCTATTCTATCTTATCTTCTTATCAATCATCATATATTATACTATTGGAATCTATTCTATCATGTCTTCAGTCTGACGGAACTGACCTGTATGTTGTGTACTCTGTATATTGTTGATCGTACATTGAATATTCTGTCACTGGGCAATCAGGAAAAGAAATAGGAATAGACGAAGAAGTGAAACAAAGAATGAAGACAGAATGACACAGTAGTTGTACTAGAGATTGTTGTGAATAAATATTAGTCAGAGAGGCTAAAACAGATGACAAAGAAAGAGAGAGAGAGAAGAGAGAGAGGCAGAAAAGGGAGATGAGAGACAGACAGAAGAGAGAGAGCAAAAGATGAGAGAGAGAGAGACGAGAAGAAGAGACGGGAGAGGAAAAGAGACAGAGAGAAGACTGACAGAACAACAGAGAAGAGATGACAGAGAAGAGAGAGAGAGAGAGACTGCAGGCAGACAACAGAGATAAGAGACCGACAGACAGCAGAAGACTGAGAGAAGAGAGAGAGAGAGAGAAGAGGGAGAGGGGAGGAGAGAGAGAGAAGGACGACAGAGAGAAGAGAAAGAGACGACAGAGAGAGAGAGAGAGAAGATGAAGAGACAACAGAGAAAAGAAGAGAAGACAGAAGAAAGAGAGAGAAGAGAAAGAGAGAGAAGAAGAAAAAGAAGAAGAAGAAGAAGAAGAAGAAGAAGAAGAAGAAGAAAGAGAGAAGAAGAAGAAGAAGAAGAAGAAGAAGAAGAAGAAGAAGAAGAAGAAAGAAGAAGAAGAAGAAGAAGAAGAAGAAAGAAGAAGAAGAAGAAGAAGAAGAAGAAGAAAGAGAAGAAGAAGAAAGAAGAAGAAGAAGAAGAAGAAGAAGAAGAAGAAGAAGAAAGAAGAAGAAGAAGAAGAAGAAGAAAGAAGAAGAAGAAGAAGAAGAAGAAGAAGAAAAAGAAGAAGAAGAAGAAGAAAGAAGAAGAAGAGGAAGAAGGAAGAAGAAGAAGGAGGAGGAGGAGATAAGAAGAATCCGTACGTGATCTCCCCTTAGCTGCAAAAATTATCAGGTGTGAAATATTTATGAGATTTAATTAAGGCGACAATACCTTTTGATCGGTGTTAGAAAAATCGTTGTTCATGTATGAAAATTGATTCTATATTCATTCATCATCCACATACTTCATTCTTCTTCTTCTTCTTCTTCTTCTTTTCTTCTCTTCTCTCTTCTTCTTCTTCTCTTCTCTCTTCTCTCTTCTTCTTCTTTTCTTCTTTTTTCCTTCTTCTTCTTTTCTTCTTCTTCTTCATCTTCTTCTCTTCTTCTCTCTTCTTCTTCTTCTCTTCTTCTTCTTCTCTTCTTCTTCTTCTCTCTTCTTCTCTTCTCCTTCTTCCTTCTTCTTCTTTCTTCTTCTTCTTCTTCTTCTTCTTCTCTTCTTCTTCTTCTTCTTCTTTCTTCTTCTTCTTCTTCTTCTTCTTCTTCTTCTTCTTCTTCTTCTTCCTTCTTCTTCTTCTTCTTCTTCTTCTTCTTCTTCTTCTTCTTCTTCTTCTTCTTCTCTTCTTCTCCTCTTCTTCTTTCTCTCTTCTTCTTTCTTCTTCTACACATTCGTTGTCGTCTCTTCTTCTTCTTCTTTTTCTTTCTGTTTCCTTTTTCTTCTTATGTCTGTCTGTCTGTCCATCTGTCTGTCTGTCTCTCTCTCTCTTTCTCTCTCTCGCTTCCTCTCTCTCTCTCTCTCTCTCTCTCTCTCTCTTCTATCTCTCTCATAATATACATAATCTGATATACCGTAAACATATAATCACATACGGATAATTATATTACCTACCCCACAAAAACAACAAACAACAACAACAACAGCAGTATGGTCAGGGGCCTCTCACCCCTCATAGGGATTGAGATCATGGGGTTGGGGTTTGGATTGCTCATGAGATCACCAGGGTACTAGGTTAGCAGATTTACCAGGGTATTGGGGTATGAGTTTGTTTTTTCTACAGAAACTGGAACTATTAGAAATATTTATAGAGAATATGGAACAGTATTACAGAAGTAAGCCGAATGATAATGGCTTTTGCATAACCCCATAAAACTGTCACCTGTGTATTTGGTTTTGAAACTGGAACTATTAGAACACTTTTTTTTAAAGATGAACAAACTAAGAATATACTCATAATTATTGCTCGCGGTACCATGATAACAATGTCAACATTTTTTTTAGGTAAAATGACCTAGAGTGTACTTGTATAAATTTTAACAATAAAAATGTCAAACACACACACACACCAAATTGTTAGTGGGAGCGTCAACGCTGCTTTTTTCAGTGTAGATTAAATGTAGGACAGCTCCGGGGTCTGTTTGTCAAAGCGAACACGTTTAAGGTTATTTTGAACAGAGAGAAGGGTTTTACGCTTGTTGCGCTACCCTCTCTCTCGCTTTGAATTTATATTTATATTTACATTTGTTTTTTTAACCAAGACTTTAAAAAGGCAAGAAGGCTAGTTGATCTGTAAGGGGTGGGACCTGGGATATCAATCTATCTCTCTAGTGGTTTATATCAAAGCAGCCGAGCAATACCCTGCTTGTCACAATTTTTAACTGCCTTGGGATCTTTTAGCACACACACAAACAACAACAACAAACGAACAAACAAAAACAAGTGTGACTGATACTGAGTGTCGAAAAAGAAAGAGAAGAAAGCACTTACGCTTAAGTGTATTCAAAAACAACAACAACAACAACAACAGCAACAACAACAACAACAACAACAGCAACAACAACAACAACAACAACAACAACAACAACAACAGCAACAACAACAACAACAACAACAAAAACAACAACAACAACAACAACAACAACAGCAACAACAATAACAACAACAACAACAACAAACCAAACCAAAGTAAACAAAAGGAGAGACTTAAGCTAACTGCTGAAACAGGAAAACGCACAAGAATATACTTATGCCTATTTGCCCAAACCCAAAAAAAAAAAAAAAAAAAAAAAAGCGACAAGAAGACACTTACGTATATCGCTGAAAAAGAAACTCTCGATGAAATTGTGGAAAGTGTCGAGAGGCAAATAAATGAACGCTTTAGGCGACGCTTTGGCCATACAGTACAAGGACACTGCTACATCCTTGGGATTTCGGTACACGTGCACCGACTTGACTCCTGACCTCGTCTTCATTTCTTCCGCCGGAAGGTGGCAGAAGTGAAGGTGCGTGTTAAGCGTGCGCGGGGAAGGCAGCTGATCTACGATGTCCATGTCCACGTATTCTATCATGGCGGCCATTTTGCCGGCTGCGGTTCGTTCTGGGTGCATTTGTCTCAGCATGGTTATAACCTCCCACATCCAGCTAGTTCCTGGAATCATCGTCATCGTCGTCATCGTCGTCATCGTCGTCATCATCATCATCGTAGTCGTCGTCGTCGTCGTCAATATCATCATCAATATCATCCATCGTTATCATAATCATAGTGATGATAAGATAAGAATAAAACTACCGTCATCATTAGCCTCAGTGTCATCGTCGTCATCGTCATCATCATCATCACCACCATCATCAACATCGTCGTCGTCATAAAAATCATAATCCTAGTGATGTCAAAAACAAACAATATAATCACCTTCATTGTTATCATCATCGCCGTCGTCGTCATCATCGACACCATTGTCACTGTCATCATCATCATCATCATCACAATGATGATAACACTTTTTTAAAATCACATTATCATTATCATCGTCGTCACTGTCGTCGTCGTCATCATCGTCAACATCATTGTCGTCGTCGTCATCATCATCTCAACATCATTACTATTATGATGATGATCATCATCATCAATGATAATAACTTTTTTTTTTAGATCACTATCATCATTATCATCGTCGTCGCTGTCGTCGTCATCGTCATCGTCAACGTCACTGTCGTCATCACCATCATCATCATAATCATCATCATCATCATCCTCGTCGTCGTCGTCGTGTCGTTGTCCTCCTCCTCGTGATCTCATCATCATCATCATCATCATCATCATCAATCATCATCATCATCATCATATCATCATCATCATTCTCATCTTTTCCCATAAGCAGGATCGTATAAGATGAAATCGTTTTAAAAAAAATGCTTGAAAATACAAATGGTGGAACATCTCTGAAGAGTTCCCATAAGAAGTATGCTCCTTCTCTTTGTACGTTAAATCTGTTTTAAATCTGCAAGATCAAAACATCAATTCACATTCTTTGAATTATTTCGATCGGAACGTCCTGGACGATCATGTGATCATTGTTACTCCTAATGAAGAAGAGTGGCCGAATGGTTCAGACGTTCACCTGCCAATAACTACACTCCAGGATCCAGGGTTCGTTCCCCGTAGAGGCCGCCACTTTTTTTTCCTTCAGCTAGACTGGAAAA
>JAPXFY010000022.1:69425805-69432254 GCA_030674185.1 Monoplex corrugatus
TTGAGAAGATGTGTCCCAAATATGATATCTCTGTTCGTTTCATCTCAACCTTCTCCTTGTTGAGTTTGATTCCAGTCTCTCGGCATCGTTGTAGCAAACGGTTCAGGTTGGTATCATGAGCTTGTGCTCCTGCTTCGTCGGTTGGTCCTTTGCCAAAAACAAAGATGTCATCATGAACCGCCACCACGCCTGGCAGTCCTGCCAGAGCGATGTCAATCCTCCTCTGGAATTCTTCTGGGGCTGGTGAAATACCAAAGGGCATTCGTTTCCATCAGTATTTGCCAAAAGGCGTCTCAAATGTTGTCAGGTAGCTGCTGTCTTCGTCCAATTCAACGTGCCAAAACCCGTTTTTCGCGTCCAGGTGTGTGAAGTATTTTGCATCTTTGAGGAGAGGCAGTACGTCATCAATGGTTGGCATGGGGTACTCGTTTCTCCTGAGGGCTTTGTTCAGTGGCTTAGGGTCGATGCACAGTCTGACTTTCCCATTGCTCTTTGTTGTTACGACCAAACTGCTTATCCACTCCGTTGGCGTGTCTACTTTAGTGACCACGTCCAATTTTTTCAACCTCTTCAGCTTGTCCTTCACTTTCTCTTGCACTGCTATCGGCCACTTTCTTCAAGGCATCTTCACTGGAGCAATACTGGGGTCTGTTCTAGGTGTAATTTCCCTTCTAGTTTTCCTTCTCCTTCAAAGACATCGTTGTACTTTGTGAGCATATCTTTTGCATTTTCCTCCTCTTTCTGATTCGCCGCTATCATTGCAATGTTCTCTTCATTGATCGTCAACGATTGCATGTGCTATACAGCTTTCAGTCCCAGTACTGGCTTACAGTCCGTTTTGGTGATCGCGAAGTTGACTTTGTATTTCCTTCTGTTCTTGGGGTTTTTCACTCGCAGCACTATCTCCCCCACAGGCTTCATTTCTGTTCCGTTGAACATCACCAACTTCTTCTTCGTCTCTTGCAGGTCAGACTTTCTTTCATCTCCTGTGACTTCTCTGTACAGGCTCTCAGACATCACGTTTGTTGTTGCACCTGTGTCAAGAAGAAATCTTACCGGCATCTCATTTATCAGCATTTTTGCTCGTATGTTTCTCTCCTTTTTTCTGGTTTTGTCTTCGATCCCCAGGATTTCATTATTGCTTTCAGTGTCAGTCTCTTCTTCTTCGAAGTGCCGAACTCTTGTTTTCTTTTGATTTTTCTTGGGTGTTCTGCAGCATTATTTCCTCCACAAGCTCTGCATTTTCTACCAAATGCTGGACATTTCTCTTTTGCTCTTGGGTGCTTTCCACCACAATATCCGCATTTCTCTCTGTACTCTGGTTTGTTGCTATACTGCTTTGCTGTCTTCTTTTCTTTGACAACTTGGACTTCCTGCGTGTCCTGCGTTTTTCTCATCATTTGGACGGTTTGATGTCGACTTGATCCATGCGCTCTGCACATATCAATACATGCAGTCAGTGTCAGCTGTCGCACTTCCAGTAATTTTGATCGCAGAGTCTCGTCATGTACATCCAGTACGATTTGATCTCTCAACAGTCTGTCTTCCAGTGTACCATAGTTACAGGTCTTGATCAGTCTCCGCAGTTCTGCTACAAACTGTTCGATAGATTCTCCTGCTGCTTGATGTCTGCAGTTGAATCTGAATGCTTCGTAAGTTTCATTGGTTGAACCCACACAGTATTCTTCGAATTTCTCGAGAACAGTGTCAATGTCATTTCTTTCAGCTTCATTAGTAAATGCCAATCCTTCATAGATGTCCATAGCATCCAGCCCGATGCAAGAAAGAAAAACTGCTGTTCTGTATGTTGAGTCTTCTTCTGTCTGTGTTGTCACAATTTCATAGCTGTCCCAAATCCTCTTGAATTTCCTCCAGCTGCTCTGCAGGTTTCCTCCATTCACATCAAGTTTAGGAGGCAAGGGAATCTTGGCATGTCGTCGACTGGCTTTTCTCTCTTCTTGTTCATCTTCCATGGTTGAACTTTAGTTTTCAATATTCTGGATTTTTGTTTGAGTTCGTAATCCCACTTCTGACACCATGTTTCGTTCTTTCTACAGCCAATTCGGAAGACAGGGCAATGCTTCTTCGTCTTTACTCGTCACTGTCTGATTCTCAACTGACTATATATACATTTCACAGTGAACAGCAATCAGTTATTTAAACGAATATCATTCCGTGTTGCTATCCGCACGCTGTTTACTGTCAACACACGTCACAGATAATTACCATGAGGTCCGTGTTCTTGCTACGTGACACATGGCCAATGAATTTTAGTCTTCTCTTGTTGATGTCTGCTATTAATTTTCTGGTGGTATCAAGTTCTTCCAGGACACTTTCATTAGTTCTTCTATCTGTCCATTTGACACGTAGTAGTCTCCGATAAAACCACATCTCTGCTGCCTCAAATCTTCTGCAATCAGTTTTTCTCAGAGTCCAGGTTTGCAGCCATAAATCATGACTGGCCAGTCATGAACGTAGGAAGCTGGTAAATAGAGTGAGTGAATCAAAGAGTTAAGTTTGCGTTTTGCTAACATGGTTGTCAATGGAGGACGATGGTGGACAAGGTGCGGGAGTCAAAGGGTTAAGTTTTTGTTTTGCTAACATGGTTGTCAATGGAGGACGATGGTGGACAAAGTGCGGGAGTCAAAGGGTTAAGTTTTTGTTTTGCTAACATGGCTGTCAATGGAGGACGATGGTGGACAGCGTGTGGGAGTCAAAGGGTTAAGTTTTTGTTTTGCTAACATGGTTGTCAATGGAGGAGGATGATGGACAGGGTGTGGGAGTCAAAAGGTTAATGCTAAGTGGCTCGCTAGTCACATCGGGGAAACACATTAGGATGTGTCGACAACTCACCACATTTGGGATACGTCAAGAGCATGACGTCATCTGGACGCAGCTTCATCTGACGTATCTCGTCGATTTTCTCCTGCCATGACGTCATCCCTGGCCTCAAGCGAGGCAGCCAAACGCCGTCTACAGGGCCCATTAAGTTTTTCACTACAAACTCTCTCTCTTCCTCCTCGCTGGCAAATGTCTTTGGGAATTCCATGGCTTGGGTCCTTGGGGACAGACGTGATTATTATTGTTATTGTTATTGTATCGTTATCGTTATCGTTATCGTTATTGTTATTGTTATTGTTATTGTTATTGCTATTTTTATTTTTGTTTAAAGCCTAACCGACGAATTGAGCCAAAATAGCTTGGTTCCTTAGGGACAGATATTATAGTTATTGTTATTGTCATTGTTATTATTATTGTTATTATTGTTGAAAGCCCAGCCAGCTAGATAGATCCATATCAAGGCTATAACCGTGTCAAAACATAACACAACACTTCACCAGCCAAAACAAAAAAAGGAAAAGAAGACTAAGTACATACATCAATGCATTCATGTACATATTGTGAGGACATGCCCCTGATGTTGACCACTTTATCTAATTTATCGTACAGAGGATTTAAAAAACATACCTGAGTTCAAATTTCATCATACCTAAGGACACCAAAACATATACAAAAACGGGCCTTAATGACCTAAAATTGCTTTCGCATATAACATTTCCCTAGAGCCAAAAATGCACTTCATACATGTAGCCAATTATCAATCCTGAGAGAAAGTACAGAAAACTTGATCGAACACACACAGGTGAATGAACCACCAAAGCATAAATTAATAGGAAGAAACGACAGACATTTATCTACCTACCGACCTATCTATCTGTCTACATACCTACCTACTTGTCTATCTATCCATCTATATATATATTAATTTCACCACATGTGTAATATATACATCTCAGTCTATCTATCTATCCATCTATCTATCTTAAATTCACCACATGTGTAATATATACATCTCAGTCTATCTATCTATCTATCTACCCATCTTAATTTCACCATATGTGTAATATATACATCTCAGTCTATCTATCTATCCATCTATCTATCTTAATTTCACCACATGTGTAATATATACATCTCAGTCTATCTATCTATCCATCTATCTATCTTAATTTCACCACATGTGTAATTATACATCTCAGTCTATATATCTATCCATCTATCTATCCCCATTTCACCACATGTGTAATATATACATCTCAGTCTATCTATCTATCCATATAATGAGGAAGGTGGGTGTACCGCCGAAAATTTGAAAAATACTTACGTCGTTTTGTTGTCTTTTCTGTTCACATGTAGCTTCGTCTCTCTCTTTCTGTCTGTCTGTCTGTCTCTCTCAAATCATACATATATACATACATATATATATATATATATATATATATATATATATATATATATATATATATATAAATACATGCATACATATCTATGTGTTATATATATATATATGTGTGTGTGTGTGTGTGTGTGTGTGTGTGTGTGTGTGTGTGTGTGTGTGTGTGTGTATATTATATATATATATACATATGTAGACAGACAAAGACAGACAAACATACAGACAGACAGAGACAGAGAGACAGATGGATAGATACATGCATACATACATACATACATACATACATACATAATACACTACACACACAACAACACACACACATACATACACAAATACACACATACATACATACATACATACAACCATACACTACATACATACATACTATATAAGAACATACATACATACACACATACATACGTACTACATACATACATACATAACCATACATATACATACATACATAACATACATACACACATGCATACATACATACACACATACATACATACACTACATACATACATACATACATACATACATACATACATACATAATACATACATTATATACATACATACATAAACATACATACACATACATACATACACCACACAGCATACATATACATATATCATAACATACATAATACATAAATACGTACATACAACATACATACAACATACTTACATACATACTTACATACATACACGCATACATGCATACATACATACATATGCACACATCACACATACATACATACATACATACATACATACATACATACATACACATACAACAATACATACATACATACATACATACATACATACATACATACAAATACATACATACATACATACATACATACATACATACATACATACAACATACATAAACTACATAGCCAATATATACACACATGGTGGAATGAATACGGAAAATACGACAGCGAGAAGTATGGCAAACGGAAATGGTTTTGTTTAGACAGAAAACAAACTGAATGACATAGAGGACAGTTCTGTCTTCACCACTTGCCGACGGCCGATGATTTAATGGAAAAGCTCCCAGTCAAATTATACCCCAGTGACGTTTCTCTTTGTGAAGTAATTCTAATGTAGAGACTCTCTCGCCAACAGGAAAAAGTAAGAAAGAAAAAGAAAACAGAGAGAGAGGGGTGGGGGAGAAATGGGAGGAGAGAGAAGGGGAGGGATAGAGAGAGGAAGTGAGGGAGAGAGAAAGAGAGAAAACAGAGATAGGGAGAGACAGAGAGACAGACAGACAGAAAGAGAGAGAGAGCGAAGGGAGAGAGGAGAGGGGGGGGGGAGACAGACAGACAGAAAGAGAGAGAGACAGAGAGAGAGGAGAGGAAGACAGACAGACAGAGACAGAGAGAGGGAGACAGACAGACAGAAAGAGAGAGAGAGCGAAAGGGAGAGAGAGAGACAGAGAGAGACAGAGGGACAGAGAGAGAGGGAGAGAGAGACAAAGAGGAGAGAGGAGAGAGACAGAGATACAGAGAGGGGAGAGAGAGAACGGAGAGAGACACACACAAAGAGACAGAGAGACAAAGAGAGACAGGGAGAGAGAGAGTGAGAGACGGGGAGAGAGAAGGAGAGTGAAACAGACAGAGACAAAGAGAGAGAGAGAGAGAGAGAGAGAGGGAGGGGGTAGAGACACACACATAGACAGAGAGAGAGAAAGAGAGGGAGAGAGAGACAGAGTGAGAGACAGACAGAAAGAGGGAAGAGAAAGGGAAGAGAGAGAAAGAGAGAAAAAGAGGGAGAGGGAGACAGAGAGAGGGGATGTATATATATATATATATATATATATAGAGAGAGAGGAGAGAGAGAGAGAGAGACAGACAGACAGACAGACAGACAGACAGACAGAAAGACAGACAGACAGAGACAGAGACAGAGAGGAGAAAAAGAAGAAGAAAAAACGAGAAGTAGTATTGAGGTATTCACGTTCGTTTGAAATGTTTTTTTGGGGGGACACAGGTGCAACAAGTCCCTTTCTTTTCTATGTGTATTTGGGCATTTTGACATAGCGTACGTTGTGTGTGTGTGTGTGTGTGTGTGTGTGTGTGTGTGTGTGTGTGTGTGTGTGTGTGTGTGTGTGTGTGTGTGTGTGTGTGTGTGTGTGTGTGTGTGGTGTGTGTGTGTGTGGTGTGTGAGTGTGTGTGTGTGTGTGTGTGTGTGTGTGTGTG
>JAPXFY010000022.1:69434854-69437354 GCA_030674185.1 Monoplex corrugatus
AGAGAAGAAGAATGATGGATCACAGCACTATAACCACACCACGTGCTGTCTGTGTTAGTACAACAACACAGTGAAACGTTGTCAGTCAGTCTACCTTACCTGACCGAGGGCCTCCAGGTGTTTGGATAGGTGCATTAAAGACCAGGGGTGTGACGTTGGAGTCACCTGTTGAAAGGGCTTAGGATGCTGTCAAGGAGGATTTGCTGGTCTCGCTTCATTTAGTGTCAGCTTTATTTGACTTCCAGGGTCATTTTCTGGGTCTACAGAAGGACACCGGGTGAAAAGTGAAAAGCAAGGACTGTTGTTGCCAGTAGTATACTAACGTGACCACTGTGGTGTTTTCAGGGGGGGGGGGGGGGTAGGGATGGACGTGGTAGCGGTGATGACGTAGGTAAAGAGGAAAGTGGGTTGGGTAGAGGTCATTATGCGATCTTGGTATTTTTGTTAAAAATCTTTCAGAATTGTGTCCACACCATCACATATCGAAATGGTTCAAAATGTCTAAGATATTCATCTCATTCTCCTGTCACAAACTTCGTGGAATGGAGAATAATTAAAATGTGACGATGACGATTGACTGGAGTTTGTATGTGTTGCTGTCCCCAGTGGGTATGCCGGGGTCTCTTTCAGTATAATAGTATCCCCACCTTCTGGACATTCTGTGCTATAACTTACATGTTTTCTGGCATTCTGTTTGTTTCTGACCTGCTGCTTTGCTTTTTGTCATTTATTCCTTTCTCTTTTTCTGCTTCTTTACTTTTTCCATAAAGCCATGCAGACTTTCTGTCTATGAGGATTGATAGTTGAATACATATCTTAATGGCATTTTTTTCATCTCTAATGACCGTGTAGTGGCAGTTTTATGCACTGTGTACCCGTTTTTCACGTATGTTTTTGTGTACTTAATTATGTTGATAAAGTTGTTTTGAGTTGTTCTTTCAATCATCTGGTGATAAACAACGTGTTGCTTGCTGTTTCTGTGTGTTTTTACATTCCTCTGAAAGGGCAAAGCTCGTCCTGATGAGTTTAGGTACCTACTGAACTAGAACCTGGTGAGTTTAGGTACTTACTTAACCAGTACCTGATGAGTTTAGGTACTTACTTAACTAGTACCTGATGAGTTTAGGCACTTACTTAACCAGTACCTGATCTGTTTAGGTACTTAACTAGTACTTGCTCAGTTTAGGTACTTTTCAGTTTGGGTACTTGATTAGTACCTGATAAGTTTGGGTACTTACTGAACTAGAACCTGATCCGTTCACGTACTTACTTAACCAGTACCTGATCTGTTTAGGTACTTATTTAACTAGTACCTGATGAGTTTGGATACTTACTTAACTAGTACCTGATGAGTTTGGATGCTTACTTAACTAGTACCTGATGAGTTTGGATACTTACTTAACTAGTACCTGATGAGTTTGGATACTTACTTAACTAGTACCTGATGAGTTTGGATACTTACTTAACTAGTACCTGATGAGTTTGGATACTTACTTAACTAGTACCTGATGAGTTTGGATACTTACTTAACTAGTACCTGATGAGTTTGGATACTTACTTAACTAGTACCTGATGAGTTTGGATGCTTACTTAACTAGTACCTGATGAGTTTGGATACTTACTTAACTAGTACCTGATGAGTTTGGATGCTTACCTAACTAGTACCTGATCAGTTTAGGTACTTACTTAACTAGTACCTGATGAGTTTGGACGTTTACTTAACTAGTACCTGATGAGTTTAGGTACTTACTTAACTAGTGCCTGATGAGTTTAGGTACTTACTGAACTAGTACCTGATGAGTTTAGGTACTTACTGAACTAGTACCTGATCAGTTTAGGTATTTACTGAACTAGTACCTGATCAGTTTAGGTACTTACTGAACTAGTACCTGATGAGTTTAGGTACTTACTTAACTAGTGCCTGATGAGTTTAGGTACTTACTGAACTAGTACCTGATGAGTTTAGGTACTTACTGAACTATAGTTAGGATTGATGACTACGTCAGTTTAGGTATTTACTGAACTAGTACCTGATCAGTTTAGGTACTACTGAACAGTACTGATCAGTTTAGGTACTTACTGAAACTAGTATCCTGGATCAGTTTTTAGGTACTTACTGAACTAGTACTGATGAGTTTAGGTACCTACTGAACTAGTACCTGATCAGTTTAGGTACTTACTGAACTAGTACCTGATCAGTTTAGGTACTTACTGAACTAGTACCTGATCAGTTTAGGTACTTACTGAACTAGTACCTGATCAGTTTAGGTACTTACTGAACTAGAACCTGATCAGTTTAGGTACCTACTGAACTAGTACCTGATCAGTTTAGGTACTTACTGAACTAGTACCTGATGAGTTTAGGTACTTACTTAACTAGTGCCTGATGAGTTTAGGTACTTACTTATCTAGTACCTGATGAGTTTAGGCACTTACTTAACTAGTACCTGATGAGTTTGGATACTTACTTAACTAGTACCTGATGAGTTTGGATACTTAC
>JAPXFY010000022.1:69442354-69444854 GCA_030674185.1 Monoplex corrugatus
CACTGTTCTATTTGTGGGAGTCCTGTGGTGTGTTCTAATTCACTGTCACTGTTCTATTTGTGGCAGTCCTGTGGTGTGTTCTAATTCACTGTCAGGGTAGTGTTCATGGCAGTCCTGTGGTGTGTTCTAATTCACTGTCATTGTTCTATTTGTGGGAATCCTGTGGTGTGTTCTAATTCACTGTCACTGTTCTATTTGTGGGAGTCCTGTGGCGTGTTCTAATTCACTGTCAGGGTAGTGTTCATGGCAGTCCTGTGGTGTGTTCTAATTCACTGTCATTGTTCTATTTGTGGGAATCCTGTGGTGTGTTCTAATTCACTGTCACTGTTCTATTTGTGGGAGTCCTGTGGCGTGTTCTAATTCACTGTCAGGGTAGTGTTCATGGCAGTCCTGTGGTGTGTTCTAATTCACTGTCATTGTTCTATTTGTGGGAATCCTGTGGTGTGTTCTAATTCACTGTCACTGTTCTATTTGTGGGAATCCTGTGGTGTGTTCTAATTCACTGTCACTGTTCTATTTGTGGGAGTCCTGTGGCGTGTTTTAATTCACTGTCAGGGTAGTGTTTGTGGGAGTCCTGTGGTGTGTTCTAATTCACTGTCATTGTTCTATTTGTGGGAGTCCTGTGGTGTGTTCTAATTCACTGTCACTGTTCTATTTGTGGGAGTCCTGTGGCGTGTTCTAATTCACTGTCAGGGTAGTGTTTGTGTGAGTCCTGTGGTGTGTTCTAATTCACTGTCATTGTTCTATTTGTGGGAGTCCTGTGGTGTGTTCTAATTCACTGTCACTGTTCTATTTGTGGGAGTCCTGTTGTGTGTTCTAATTCACTGTCAGTGTTCTATTTGTGGCAGTCCTGTGGTGTGTTCTGATTCACTGTCAGGGTAATGTTTGTATGAGTTCTGTGGTGTGTTCTGATTCACTGTCAATGTAGTGTTTGTGGGAGTCCTGTGATGTGTTCTAATTCACTGTCAGGGTAATGTTTGTGGGAGTCCTGTGGTGTGTTCTGATTCACTGTCAAGGTAGTGTTTGTGGGAGTTCTGTGGTGTGTTCTAATTCACTGTCAGGGTAGTGTTTGTGGGAGTCCTGTGGTGTGTTCTGATTCACTGTCAAGGTAGTGTTTGTGGGAGTTCTGTGGTATCAGCTTTCAAAGAGGATACCTTCATCCAATGATGGAGTACAACCTCTCTGTCTGTCCTCGCACCCCCTCCACCACATACCCCCCCTCCCCACTCCGTTAGAAAAAGTGTCAGGTGCTGCTGTTAGTTTGTGATGGATGGGACGTGTGTGTGACAAAGGACAGAGAACTTTGTGTGTGGCTGAGTAACTACAGCGATCAGTGACCCGTTATTATCTGCCCTTATCACTACTACCGTGTCTGCTTCCCTGCCAAAAGCATTACCACATTACCACGGCTTGGGCTTTTGTGCAGGCATCATATTCTACAGTAAGGCAGGAAATACCCACCCACGCATACATAACACGACCGATAGCTAAGGACGGTGTCGGACATTCAGCAAAACTTCACAAGGAACACGCAAGGATACTGGATGGGATCCGGAGCCACAATGCCTCACCATTGACCAGATAATCATGTCCCAGCTCCCGACACAATGTGGTTGCCATTTCGGTAAGAAAAAGGGGGCTGTCCCATGCGCTGCATGACCCATCGGACCCAGTCATCAGTTTCCTTGTTTACAAGCTGAGCGGCACACCGGCCAGTTTAGTTCAGCTATCAGACCAAGAAAGAACGAAAGAGCCCCCTTTTGCCTTCCTGGCCATGGCCTTCATCTCTCTATTAGGCAGTCCGCCCAATCGCCAACTCGCATAGCGGCCAGCTGTTTTCCCCTAACTGTAGTCCCGACAATTAGCAGCGGGGACTGTTTCAGTATAACTGGTATCACCCGCTTTCTGGAAATTCTGTGCTAGAAATGTCCTCTTTTCTGTCACTCTCTTTGTTTCTGCCTTGTTCCTTTGCTTTCTGTCTTTTTTCCCTACAATTTTCTGCCATGCTGGTCCATTCACCTGTATGTGTTCGATAAAGTTCTACGTACTTTTTCTCTTAGGAGTGATAATTGGGTACATGTATGAAGTGCATTTTTGACTGTAGGGAAATGAGATATGTGGAAACAATTTTAGGTAATTTAGGCCCGCCCCCCCCTCCCTTTTTTTTTTTATACATGCTTTGGTGTTGTTAGTTATGTTCAAATTTGTATTCAGGCATGTTTTGTTTTTAATCCTCTGTGCGATAAGTCGGACAGATAGGTCAACGCCAGGGGCATCTCCTTAGATTATGTGCGCGAATGCATTGATATGTGTACCTGGTTTTCTTATCCTTTTTTCCTTTATTTTTGAAGTATTGTATATATGTCTTGAAACGGTTATAGCCTTGATATGGCTGTACGTAGTCGGCTGGGCTTTAAACAAGAAATAACAGTAACAGCAGTCGGAAGTTCCCTCGTTGGTTAACTCTGACTCTTCACTTTCCACGCACTAAGCTCAATAC
>JAPXFY010000022.1:69454854-69472354 GCA_030674185.1 Monoplex corrugatus
CTTCTTTGCTACGCCAGCAGTGTCCTGCGAAGCGCAGTCTTTGTTGACATATTGATTTACTTATTGGTGGGATCTTACCATATAACTCTTTGTTAGTTGGATGTTCTCTCCAGGATTTGTTCAGGGCTGCACGCAGCATTCGTGTGTATGCTCCATCAGTCTTCTTCTCTAAAGTCGTTGTTAGGGTCCAAGAGATTGAGCCATATGTAAGAACGGACTCTACTGCTGCTCGGAAGAAGTTCCCTTTCAGGTTGTCTGGTATACAGCAGAAACCATACTCAATGCTAGGACTTGTATGATGTGAGACATAAGCACAATACAGCAGAAACCTTACTGAATATAAGACTTACATGACGTGAGACATAAGCACTATACAGCAGAAACCTTACTGAATATAAGACTTACATGATGTGAGACATAAGCACTGTACAGCAGAAACCTTACTGAATATAAGACTTACATGATGTGAGACATAAGCACTATACAGCAGAAACCTTACTGAATATAAGACTTACATGACGTGAGACATAAGCACAATACAGCAGAAACCTTACTGAATATAAGACTTACATGACGTGAGACATAAGCACAATACAGCAGAAACCTTACTGAATATAAGACTTACATGACGTGAGACATAAGCACAATACAGCAGAAACCTTACTGAATATAAGACTTACATGATGTGAGACATAAGCACTATACAGCAGAAACCTTACTGAATATAAGACTTACATGACGTGAGACATAAGCACTGTACAGCAGAAACCTTACTTACATGATGTGAGACATAAGCATTATACAGCAGAAACCTTACTTACATGACGTGAGACATAAGCACTATACAGCAGAAACCTTACTTACATGACGTGAGACATAAGCACTATACAGCAGAAACCTTACTTACATGACGTGAGACATAAGCACTATACAGCAGAAACCTTACTTACATGACGTGAGACATAAGCACTGTACAGCAGAAACCTTACTTACATGATGTGAGACATAAGCACTGTACAGCAGAAACCTTACTTACATGACGTGAGACATAAGCACTATACAGCAGAAACCTTACTTACATGATGTGAGACATAAGCACAATACAGCAGAAACCTTACTTACATGATGTGAGACATAAGCACTATACAGCAGAAACCTTACTTACATGATGTGAGACATAAGCACTATACAGCAGAAACCTTACTTACATGATGTGAGACATAAGCACTATACAGCAGAAACCTTACTTACATGATGTGAGACATAAGCACTATACAGCAGAAACCTTACTTACATGATGTGAGACATAAGCACAATACAGCAGAAACCTTACTTACATGATGTGAGACATAAGCACAATACAGCAGAAACCTTACTTACATGATGTGAGACATAAGCACAATACAGCAGAAACCTTACTTACATGATGTGAGACATAAGCACAATACAGCAGAAACCTTACTGAGCACGATGTGAGACATAAGCACAATACAGCAGAAACCTTACTGAGCACGATGTGAGACATAAGCACAATACAGCAGAAACCTTACTGAATATAAGACTTACATGATGTGAGACATAAGCACAATACAGCAGAAACCTTACTGAATATAAGACTTACATGATGTGAGACATAAGCACAATACAGCAGAAACCTTACTGAATATAAGACTTACATGATGTGAGACATAAGCACAATACAGCAGAAACCTTACTGAATATAAGACTTACATGATGTGAGACATAAGCACTGTACAGCAGAAACCTTACTGAGCACGATGTGAGACATAAGCACAATACAGCAGAAACCTTACTGAATATTGGACTTGCACGGTATGAGACGTAAGCACTGAACAGCAGACGCCTTAAAGAACCTCCTCAGAGATGTTCCTGTGGATACAATGTTAAAGTTTTCATAAGAGATCAATAGATTTTTATTTTGCGTGATTATACGTATGGGAATGATTTTAGATTGCATTTCAGACATGAATTGATAATCGTGAGCATTTCGGTGTTGTCTTTTAAACTTAATTTGGACTTTTTCCCCACATGGTGTCAGCCCTGACATGGCTGTAGTAGTCCGCTGGGCTGTAAGCAGTGTGAACCTGAACCTCTGCTTTCGGAATAAATTCTAAATGTAGTGACGCCACAGATGCCATGTGATGGAAACGATCCAGAACGCTCACGGCACAAGCCATAATCCTGTGCTTTAAGCTCTTTGTACTGACAAGACACAGCGAGCTTGTCAAACGAGGCAACAGTTTGCAATAATGACAGCACTGAAACCGGGGTCGTCTGTGACAAAAGAATGATCATATAATATGGTCGACTATCTTGATCGATAAAATCCAACTTAGCACTTCATTTGTGTACCCTCATGTGTGTTTGAGAGGGTGTGGGGGTGGCGCTAAGTGCTATGGGCATATAAGTTGCTGTTGTTTGCGCAGAGCCTCAGCAACTCTCTCCACCTGCCCCCACAAGTCCAGGGCAAACCGAGGTAAGACAGCTGTTCTCATAGGAGACACAGACGGCTGAACAGTAGATGTCAGGTCTCAGCATATGGCCACAACCACAAGCAGCGCTCTGTGGCAATGCCCTTAGTGCAATAATCAAGACATACAGATATACCGTAAGTTCAGGAACATGCTGGTAGCCACAGACCAGCAAAGCAAAATAAAAAACATTCAGATTGTAAAGGGCTGCTCACACGTTGCCGGCATTGTGTGATAATAAACAAGACATTATGGAAATCTGTTTGTGAGCGGTAGTGTTCGACTGACTGGAACTTGAATTGATAACAATACAATGTAAACAGAAAACGTCTCTCTCTTTCTTATGTATTCACATCATCATGTGCCCTGCTGCATGGCGATGGCGATCATAGCTCTCCATACAGATATGTCCTTTGTCGCTGCAAATACGTCTCCCACTTGTAATTAGGTAGAAAATGTTGTTCATATACACCTTCATGAGGGGCCATAGCCTTTGACATGAATAACCATCCAATCCACTCGATACCCAATCCACTCTCTCTCCCCCTCTCTGTCTCTGTCTCTCTCTCCTCTCTGTCTCTCTCCCCCCCTCTCTCTCTGTTTAGCATATCTTTTTTTCTCTGTTCCTCTCTCTCTCTTCTCTCTCTTTCACACACACGCGCGAGGAAAAAAAAAGGGGGGGGGGGGGGCGGATAGACATGGGCTCATCTCCAATACCTACAGATGGAATGCTAATCAGTGCATAACACCAGTTGTACATCTATAGCTGTGAATTTTTCCTTTGATTTCTGTGCTTGTGAGAAGAAGAGGACAAGAAAAAGTAGAAGGAGGAAAAAGAGAGGAGAGGAGGAAGGAGAAGAAGAAGAAGAAGAAAAACAGGAGGAAGAGGCGGAGGAAGAAGAAAAAGGAGGAGGAAGAAGAGGAGGAGGAGGAAGAAGAAGGAGGAAGAAGAAGGATAAGGAGGAGGAAAAGAAGGAAGAAGATGAGGAGGAGGAAGAAGAAGGAGGAGGAGGAGGAGAAGAAGGACAAGGAGGAAGAGGAGAAGAAGAAGTAGAAGGAGGGAGAAGAAGAAGAAAGAGAAGAAGAGGAAGAAGAAGAAGAAGAAAAAAAGAAGGTACCCATTGTTACAGAATCATTATCATTATGTGCCCTGCCGCGTGGTGTTGGCGATCATGGCCCTCCATATGAATCTATTCCATGTCGCTGCAAGTACATCTTCCACCCTCTCTGTCCTCAGCCACCCTGTGAGTGCGTCCAATGTTTTCTCCCTGGGTCCACCTGGTCCACCTGGTGTTCTCTTTCTGAGACAGCATACGTATTATTCTGTCATCATCGTCTTCTTCAGCTTAACGAAACATCAGGGAAGCCAGCTGATTTGTTGTTGATGTTGTTGATGTTATTGGTATTGCTGTTGTTGTTGATGATATTGATGATGTTGTTGTTGATGTTGTTGCTGTTGTTGTTGATGTTGTTGCTGTTGTTGCTGCTGTTGTTGTTGTTGCTTTGTTGTTGTTGATATTATTGTTGATGTTGTTGTTATTGTTGCTGTTGTTGTTGTTGTTATTGTTGTCGTTGTCAGAACGTTGTGGACAGGTGTGAGGGACTGAAAGAGTGAACTACTGTTGACAGGTCTGAAGGGATTATGGTGACTGGCATAAAGGTTATAGCGGATCAGCTGTTGGCGCGCCTATTGAATCGTGTCCTGATCATGGCACTGACTCCGTCACGCTCATTACAAGTTCTGAACCCTTGCCAGACATTATTCAAACGCTAGTGAGAGTTAAAACGGTAACCGTTAGGACACTGTGCTTTGTTGTTGTGTGCCAAGAACCACACAATTGGCACGTAGCTTGCAGTAGTAGTAGGTCTACATCTTGCTGTCTCGACAATATCATAAGACACAGGGACCTTCAGTACGCTTGTCTCTACCGGTCTTTATCGCAGTGTTGCAGATGTAAAATCCAAAGTACACAGTTACGTGAGAAATCTGTGGCAGGAGGATTGGAATGAACAGACAGATAAGAAACTTTTCCAAATCCGTCCTAAGAAATTCTCCCATCGGCTACAAGGAAACCGTAAGAAAGAGACAGTGTTATGTAGGTTACACACGGGTCACACATCCTACACTCACTCGTACCTTTTGAAAAATGAAGAAACACCATGGTGTATATCGTGTGACTAGCCGTTGAGCATCAGACATCCTCCTCCTCGATTGCTGGGACTTGTACGACGTGAGACAAAAGCACTACACGGCGGACTCCTTAAAGAAGCTGTTCCGAGACGTCCCTCTTGATGCAATTTTCCAGTTTTTAGAAGAGATCAATAGATTTCACCCGATATGATTTTACGTCTGTTTTTCGTTAATTGCATTTTAGACTTGCAAAGTTAACAGTGAGCATGGTTTTTAACTGTTGTGTTTTATCTTAACGGGGTTGTCATTTTTGACGTGGTGTTAGTCCTGATATGGTTCCAGTAGTCGGCTGGGTTATAAGCAGTATGAACTTGAACTTGATCAGTGTTGATGCTGCTTGTGAGAGATGTGACATCGTTTCGTGACTGAAACAGAAACATGAAGCATGCACTGTGACAATGAATGACTTTTCACAAATATGGCGGTTGCTCCATCGTGAGTGGCTTGATGACAAACACAATGTGATGAGTGAAATTGTGAGAAAAATAGTTACTGATATGTTATGAATCGGCAGTGCAACTGAATGTGTTTTTGCATCAATTCGTGATGTATGCAATAAGTATATTTTAAATGAAGTAGTAACAGATATTGCACAGATGTTTCATGATTGAAATGACGACATATATGGTGCAACGACGTGTTTCATGGTTAAGTGATCACATATATGGCGCAGCTATGTTTCATGGTTAAAATGATGTGCAATTGAAATGCGGTGAATGAAAAGACGACATACGAGTACATGCTTAGAATGGATTGTGTGGATTGTGATAGTTGTGGCGTGAATAAATCGGTGACAATAATGCAGATGATGTGAATGAATAAGTGACAAAACACGACGTGAATGAACTAGTGACAAATAATTGACACAGTTGACATATTGTGAATGGATTGGTGACCATGCTACACTGATTGATGTATTGTGAATGGATTGGTGACCATGCTACACTGATTGATATATTGTGATGGATTGGTGACCATACTACACTGATTGATGTATTGTGAATGGATTGGTGACCATGCTACACTGATTGATATATTGTGATGGATTGGTGACCATACTACACTGATTGATGTATTGCGAATGGATTGGTGACCATGCTACACTGATTGATATATTGTGATGGGTTGATGACCATGATATACTGTGCATGGATTGGTGACCCCTTCTACAATCATAAACATATTGTGAATGGACTGGTGACCGTGCTACACTCGTTGACGTATTGTGAATGGATTGGTGACCGTGCTGTTGATATATTGTAAATAAAATATTGTAAATAAATTGGTGACCATGCTGTAGTCGCTGTTGATACACTATAAGTGGATTTGTGACCATGCTACGCTCACTAACATACTGCGAATGGATTGGTGCTATGGCTCTAGTAGTCCACTGAGCCATAAACAGTATGAACTGTGAATGCTACACTGATATACTATGGATGGCTTAGTGGGCATGCTACATGACTATTGATATACCATGGATAGATTGGTGACCATGCTGCACTGAGACTTGATGCACTATGGATGGCTTAGTGAGCATGCTACATGACTATTGATATACCATGGATAGATTGGTGACCATGCTGCACTGAGACTTGATGCACTATGGATGGCTTAGTGAGCATGCTACATGACTATTGATATACCATGGATAGATTGGTGACCATGCTACACTGAGACTTGATGCACTATGGATGGCTTAGTGGGCGTGCTACACTCACTGTTTGTCAAGCAGTCTTTTCGTGTAGCCTGTGCCACAAGTAGAGCTGAGAGAAGACGTGCCTTGCGTCGTCAGAATGGTACGTTGATTGTCAGGGAATGGACACACATAACAGCGATAAAAACAACATGGGCACAACAGTAATCAACAATAACGCCAGTAGCACAAGCAGCAGCAACAAAAATCATAACTGCAGCAACAGAGACAACAACAGTTACAACAGCAACTGCAAAACTAACAACAATTGCAGCAGCGGCAGTAACAACAAAAACAGCAGCAGCAGCAACAACAATAAAACAACAACAACAACAACAAAACCGACACAACAATAATCAACAGCAGCAGCAAGAATAATAACATTAGGAACATTAACAATAGCAAGAACAACAACAGTTACAACAGCAACAACAAAAATAGTGACGACGATAGTAATAATAGCAGCAGCAACAGTAACAACAATAACAGTATTATCATGATCATGATCATTATGGTTTAAAGTCAAGCCAACTGAGCAGAGCCCTATCAGGGCTATGAACATCTCAACAACACCATGAACCTGAAAAAAATCGGAAAAGAAAATTAGGTACACACATCAATATGTATGTTCACATAATCTAAGGATACGCTCCTGGCGTTGACCTCTCTGTTCCCCCCGTTGGGATGCCGGGGGCTCTTTCAGTATAAATAGTATCTCCATCTTCTGGAAATTCTGTGCTAGAAATTTCCTCTTTTCTGTCACTCTTTTTGTTTCTGCCTTGTTGCCTTGCTTTCTGTCATTTCTACTTATTTTCTGCCTTACTGGTCCATTCACCTGTATTTTTTCGGTAAAGTCTTACGTACTTTTTCTTCGGATTGATAATTGGGTACATGTACTAAGTGCATTTTTTGGTTCAAAGGAGGTGAGATTTGCGGAAGCAATTTTAGGTAATTTATGCCTGTTTTTATATATGTTTTGGTGTCCTTATGTATGCTTATATTTGTATTCAGGTGTGTTTTTTAAATTTCCCCTGTGTGATAAATGGACGGAATGGTCCTACGCCGGGGGCATGTCCTTGGATAATGTGTGCGAATGCATCGATATGTGTACTGAATTCTCTTTTCTTTTTCTTTTTTTTTTCCTGTTGAAGTTTTGTGTTTTGAAGCGGTTATAGCCCTGATATGGCTCTGCGCAGTCGGCTGGGCTTTAAACAACAATAAAAGAAAAGATGACGTCTCTGTCCAATTTATCACCTTGGGGTTTAAAAGAATAAACCTGAATATAAAGATATAAACTTAAGTCAGTACACTAAAGCGTACAAAAAGTGGCCTGGGGTACCTACAATCACTTCTGTACAAGACATTTCCTTTGAGCCAAAAAGTCAGTTAACACATGTGCCTGGATATCCATCTTAACAGAAAGTACATAGGGCTTTATAGAACATAATATAATACAGGTGAATGGGCCAGCAAGGCGGAAAATGATAGAATGAGATGATGGAAAGCGATGGATCAAGGCAAAACAAAGAGTGACAGAAGAGAAAATTTCTAGTAGTGAATTTCCAGAAGGTGGGGATACTGTTTATACTGAAAGAACCCCCGACAAAGCAGCAGCTACATCTACAGCACCAACAGCAACAAAAAAACAACACAAACACTAACAACAGCAACAACATCAGAAATGACAGTAGTAATAACAGCAGTAGCAACAACAGTCAAAGCAGCAATAACAGTATTAGCAAGACAAACGACAACAACAGCAGCAGCACCACCACCAAAAACAATAGCGACTACCTTCAAAACTGATGTTTTCATTCTTGTAATTTGTATTTTTTTTGTTTATTCTTGAAACGTAGTTGTCTGCTGTACTTAAAAAAATTTACTTCAGGGGAAAAAACACCGGCAATGAGAATATTTGATGAAGGTTGGTTTGAATATTTTGAACACTGCATTGTCAAAACATGAATTAAATTAATATGACAAACAAAACTGTTGAAACAAAAAAATGATCACAATTATTAAAGTTATTGTTGAATACAGCGTAAATATTATTTCTTATCATGATTTTTCTCTATTTAACAAAAAACAACAGGAAGTTAGCTGATTTGGTGTTGTTGTTGTTGTTGTTGTTGTCCTGTCTTACCGCACAGATTGTCAACTTCATCTCCTCGTGACACCTTTCCGGGGGAAGTGACGGGATGAAAGAAGGGGAAAAAAAGGGGGGTGGGGGGTGGGGGCGAAGACAGGAAAAAGAACAACTAGGTTTTGTCTACATATTGTGCTTTTGTTTCTTCGTCGTATTTTGTGTCTATGCTGACAAAAAACCAAATGTGTGCCTGACTTGTTTTGTTGATTGAACACGCGTGCTTATTCTGATTTCGTGTGTGTGTGGTTTTTATATCTTACCTGTTGGATCAGGACGTAGTGTTTTGTCACATACACAATTTAAATTTCTATTTCTGTTTCTCAAGATGACGTCTCCGCGCTCGGAATGAATTCCATATGCACTAACGTCACAAGGACTATGTGATGGAGAAGATCCAGAAAGATCACGGCAGACGCCTTAAGCCTGCACATAAGCCCATGAGCTGGCCAGGTCCCGAGGTCCTACCTGTATAGTTCCATAACCCTGGGGTTGTAACGGAGTGAGGTGGCAGAGATCTCGAACTTTTCCCGGGTCCAGCACCACGAGGGTGGCGCCCATCCATTCTCCCTCGCTTCAAATTCATATTCGTATTCACTTTTTCCTTCAACCAAGACTTTTTACATACGCAGCAACATGACAAACAAAAACAATGATTGATATAAAACTAAAATGTTAGTAATTATTATTGTTGATATGTTACAGGTCAGAAGACGCCTTCCCAAGCCACCACTGCCACCTCCACCACAAAGACGACGACCACCACCACCACCTCCACTTACAACTACAACAACCACCTCCACCATCATGACCCCACCTCTCCTTCACCTCTGGCTTCCGACACCACCACCACCGTCAGCACTCGTCTCCCCCACCACCCGTCTCCCTCCCCTTCTGGCACTCAGTCTGCCAAACTTTCCATGGTCGGCCAGGCAGAAAACGCGAAGCCAGCTGACCGTGTCGGCAGAGACAGCAAGTCGGAGAAGAAGCGGGAGGAGGAGGAGGAGGAGGAGAACTCTGACCTCAGCCGACCAGCCTCGGCGAAGGGTGACCTCCTCCCGCGTCCCCGGGGTGGGGGTGGAGGAGGGGTTGGGAGTGTGGAGGGGGTGGATGAGAGAGAGGGGGAGGCGTCCTCCCAGCGGGGAGGGGGCCCGGTCATGAAGAACCAGGAGGTTGGCGACTATGGTCACATTGAGGACATCGACCAGCTCAGGCAGTTGGTGAGTCAGGTTTTTCCTTGGTGATTATTTGTTGGTGTTGTTCTTATTGTGTATGCTGCAGCAGCTGCTGCTGTTGTTCGACATCTCGTTCATCTTCCTCGTTGTTCACCATCATTATCTTCACCTCATCTTCCACTCCCTCTGCTTTTTTTCTTTGTTTGTTTTGTTGTTGTTGTTGTTGTTGTTGTTGTTGTTGTTGATCATGATCATGATCATGACGGGCACGATAGTCTATTGGATGAGATGTCCGACTTCCAGAAACCAGTGGCCGTGGTGTTAGTGGTTATCGCAACGGACTACCGACTGGGAGGTTGTGGGTTCGAGTCCTCTTTAGTCCCTTCAAAAATCATTGTGGGATTTGTCGGCTCTAACCGGCTCCTAGCCAGAGTTGGGCGTGCTATGGGCTTGTTGGGAAGACTGGGACCACACAGTCGAGTCTCATGCACTTCATGGATGCGTCATTGGGGGTGTTACTCAAATCTTCTGACCAGCATCGCAGATGTCTGTATCTCTCGGGCCTGGTTGACGCCAGGATATAATTATGATAGTAAGCGTAGAGAAGAGCCCAGTCACGCAGTCTCAATCTTAGATGTAACTCCACAGCATCATGATAGTCATCCTCATCGACACCATCTTCATAACATTGTTAAAAAATAACACCCCCCCAAAAAACAACAACAACAACAACAAAAAACAAAAAAAACTGTACCAGCTTCTGTGTCCATTACGGTGGCGTAGAAAATGGGACGAAAAAACAAAAAGGTGAGCACAAAGGTAACCTCCTTGAGTGCGATGATCAAAAGACAAACAAACAAATAAAAAACATGATGTCGGATTTCCGGTCGAAACACCTGGTGCCTGTGTAGCTGCCTGGTTGGTAAAAGATGGAGTATTATTCTGATCTCCCATGTCAGCGTGTGCAGCACACCTGCCTAAACCCCCTTCGTGCATATACGCTTGCATGAAATTAAATATGCACGTTAAAGACCCTGTAAGTCATGTCAGAGGCTAACTTATGGAAACACGAAGACGCCCAGCAAGCGCTCCAACCAAAGACGGAATATGCAGACTATGTAACAACTTACTATCTGCACAGTGTGGGCAAAACAACGTGCATACACGCAACTAAAAATAATATATAGAAATTAACACCCCCCCCCCCCTTCACTCTCTCTCTCGTACATTTATATAGAAATTAACACCCCCCTTCTCTCTCTCTCTCTCGTACATTTACATAGAAATTAACACCCCCCTTCTCTCTCTCTCTCTCGTACATTTATATAAAAATTAACACCCCCCCCCCTTCTCTCTCTCTCTCGTACATTTATATAGAAATTAACACCCCCCCCCCTTTCTCTCTCTCTCTCTCGTACATTTATATAGAAATTAACACCCCCCTTCTCTCTCTCTCTCTCTCTCTCTCTCTCTCTCTCTCGTACATTTATATAGAAATTAACACCCCACCTTCACTCTCTCTCTCTCTCTCTCTCTCGTACATTTATATAGAAATTAACACCCCCCCCCCTTCTCTCTCTCTCTCTCTCGTACATTTATATAGAAATTAACACCCCCCCCTTCTCTCTCTCTCTCTCTCGTACATTTATATAGAAATTAACACCCCCTCCTTCTCTCTCTCTCGTACATTTTTAGAATTAACCCCCCCTTCTCTCTCTCTCTCGTACATTTATATAGAAATTAACACCCCCACCTTCTCTCTCTCTCTCGTACATTTATATAGAAATTAACACCCCCCTTTCCTCTCTCTCTCGTACATTTATATAGAAATTAACACCCCCCTTCTCTCTCTCTCTCGTACTTTATATAGAAATTAACCCCCCCTTCTCTCCTCTCTCTCTTTACTTTATATAGAAATTACACCCCCCCCTCTCTCTCTCTCTCGTACATTTATATAGAAATTAACACCCCCTTCTCTCTCTCTCTCCGTACATTTATATAGAAATTAACCCCCCTTCTCTCTCTCTCTCTCGTACATTTATATAGAAATTAACACCCCCCCTTCTCTTCTCTCTCTCGTACATTTATATAGAAATTAACACCCTCTCTCCTCCTCTCGACATTTAATAGAATTAACCCCCCTTCTCTCTCTCTCGTACATTTATTATAGAAATTAACACCCCCCCTTCTCTCTCTCCTCGTACATTTATATAAGAAATTAACACCCCCCCTTCTCTCTCTCTCGTCGTACATTTATATAGAAAATTAACACCCCCCTTCACTCTCTCTCGTCATACTCTCGTACATTATATAAAATAACACCCCCCTTTCTCTCTTCGTACATTATATAGAAATTAACACCCCTTCACTTCTCTCTCTCTCTCGTACATTATATGAAATTAACACCCCCCTTCTCTCTCGTACTTATGAAATAAACCCACTCTCTCCTTCTCTAATTTATATAGAAATTAACACCCCCCTCTCTCTCCTCTCGAATTTATATAGAAATTAACACCCCCTTCTCTCTCTCTCGTACATTATATAGAAATTAACACCCCCTCTCTCTCTCTCTCTCGTACATTTATATAGAAATTAACACCCCCTCTTCTCTCTCTCTCTCGTACATTTATATAGAAATTAACACCCCCCCTTCTCTCTCTTCTCGTACATTTATATAGAAATTAACACCCCCTTCTCTCTCTCTCTCGTACATTTATATAGAAATTAACACCCCCCTTCTTCTCTTCTCTCGTACTTATAAAATTACCCCTTCTCTCTCTCTCTCGTACATTTATATAGAAATTAACACCCCCCCTCTTCTCTCTCTCTCTCGTACATTTATATAGAAATTAACACCCCCCCTTCTCTCTCTCTCTCGTACATTTATATAGAAATTAACACCCCCCCTTTCTCTCTCCTCGTACATTTATATAGAAATTAACACCCCCCCTTCTCTCTCTCTCTCGTACATTTATATAGAAATTAACACCCCCCTTCTCTCTCTCTCTCGTACATTTATATAGAAATTAACACCCCCCTTCTCTCTCTCTCGTACATTTATATAGAAATTAACACCCCCCCTTCTCTCTTCCTCTCTCTCTCGTCATTTATATAGAAATTAACACCCCCCCTTCTCTCTCTCTCTCGTACATTTATATAGAAATTAACACCCCCTTTCTCTCTCTCTTCGTACATTTATATAGAAATTAACACCCCCCCTTCTCTCTCTCTCTCGTACATTATATAGAAATTAACCCCCCTTCTCTCTCTCTCTCGTACATTTATATAGAAATTAACACCCCCCTTCTCTCTCTCTCGTACATTTATATAGAAATTAACCCCCCTTCTCTCTCTCTCTCGTACATTTATATAGAAATTAACCCCCCTTCTCTCTCTCTCGTACATTTATATAGAAATTAACACCCCCCCTTCTCTCTCTCTCTCGTACATTTATATAGAAATTAACACCCCCCTTCTCTCTCTCTCTCGTACATTTATATAGAAATTAACACCCCCCTTCTCTCTTCTCTCGTACATTTATATAGAAATTAACACCCCCTCCTCTCTCTCTCTCTCGTACATTTATATAGAAATTAACACCCCCCTTCTTCTCTCTCTCTCTCTCGTACATTTATATAGAAATTAACACCCCCCCTCTCTCTCTCTCTCGTACATTATATAGAAATTAACACCCCCCCTTCTCTCTCTCTCGTACATTTATATAGAAATTAACACCCCCCTTCTCTCTCTCTCTCTCGTACATTTATATAGAAATTAACACCCCCCTTCTCTCCTCTCTCTCGTACATTTATATAGAAATTAACACCCCCTTTCTCTCTCTCTCTCTCGTACATTTATATAGAAATTAACACCCCCCTTCTCTCTCTCTCTCTCTCGTACATTTATATAGAAATTAAACACCCCCTTCTCTCTCTCTCTCGTACATTTATATAGAAATTAACACCCCCTTCTCTCTCTCTCTCTCGTACATTTATATAGAAATTAACACCCCCCCTTCTCTCTCTCTCTCGTACATTTATATAGAAATTAACACCCCCCTCTCTCTCTCTCTCGTACATTTATATAGAAATTAACACCCCCCCCTTCTCTCTCTCTCTCTCGTACATTTATATAGAAATTAACACCCCCCCCTTCTCTCTCTCTCTCGTACATTTATATAGAAATTAACACCCCCTTCCTCTCTCTCTCTCCTCGTACATTTATATAGAAATTAACCCCCCCTTCTCTCTCTCTCTCGTACATTTATATAGAAATTAAACACCCCCTTCTCTCTCTCTCTCTCTCGTACATTTATATAGAAATTAACACCCCCCCTTCTCTCTCTCTCTCGTACTTTATATAGAAATTAACACCCCCCTTCCTCTCTCTCTCTCTCGTACATTTATATAGAAATTAACACCCCCCTCTCTCTCTCTCTCTCTCGTACATTTATATAGAAATTAACACCCCCCCTTCTCTCTCTCTCTCTCGTACATTTATATAGAAATTAACACCCCTTCTCTCTCTCTCTCTCTCTCTCGTACATTTATATAGAAATTAACACCCCCCCTTCTCTCTCTCTCTCTCGTACATTTATATAGAAATTAACACCCCCCTTCTCTCTCTCTCTCTCGTACATTTATATAGAATTAAACCCCCCTCACTTCTCTCTCTCTCTCTGTACATTTATATAGAAATTAACACCTCTCTCTCTCTCTCTCTCTCGTACATTTATATAGAAATTAACACCCCCCTTCTCTCTCTCTCTCGATCTCTCGCTCGATCATTTTCGTGAAACGTTTCTTTAATTTGATCTCATAATCATGCGTACAGAATGAGTTTACAAATGTATTAACGGACTTCCTAAATGTAGGCACTCAAAGTCGAAGCCATATTCTACAGCAAATGTTGGTGAATATTCTACACGGAATGTTTGTCGGTATACGTGCCTAAACTTGAGCAGGCTGTATAATTATGGTGATTATTGCTTTTGTACACACATAGTTCCTCTTACGGCCAGCCTGGAGCCAGCCATATTTAACATTAGGTAACATTTGCTGTCATATCGGATCCTCGTATGGGGATAATTGTGTGGTCAGCAAATATATGATGTGATGGGTAACGCCACAAATATGACGTCACGGTAATTGTGACGTCACCCGCGAGCGGTAAGAAATGTGACGTGCGGTTAAAATCAAAGGCTGGTCATATGACCCCGTAGCTCTAAAGTGGCTCTTACACATAAGCACACACACACACACACACACACAGACACACACGCACACACATACACACACACACACACACACACACACACACACATACACACACACACACACACACACACACACACACACACTCACACACACACACACTTTGAGACAAATCACACATAGGCCATTATCTACCAATGGGCCTTTTATTACTCACTCAAGGAACCAGTTTTTGGTCAGAAGCTTAAGGTGTTCCAGTCCCTTAACGTGACAGCGTTTTCTCTCCCAGCACCAAGTGTTTGAATACACACACTCTTGTCCTTTGACATGTCTACAGTGGGTGTTGGTGACTGTAGTTGATCTTTCTGGTAACCTGCAGTATTGCCTGTGACTTCATCATCATCATCATCATCATCATCATCACAGCTCGTCACCAGCGTGGTCATTGGCGGTACCAGCTGGATGCAGCAGTTGATTGGATTCTCTATCACTATTTCTGGGAATCGGCAAAAAGCAGGTCAGGCGTGCTAATATGTTGGTCTGATTTTTTTTCCTTCTTCTTTTTGCTGTTTGCTGTTTGCTGTCCAAATTTCTTTAGAGTTTTGGACCTCAAGAGGGATTTTATTGTGCACGGGCAACTCCATGTGCGCTTCACCCAGATCTGCCAGCAATTATCTGACAGACTCCTTGGGCCTGCGTGAGCCCTTTGACTCCCGCACCCTGTCTACCAACTGCAGGAAGCTGGTGGATAGGGTGAGGGTATCAAAGGGTTAAGTTTTTGGTTTTCCAACATGGTTGGCAATACAGGATGCTTGTGGACAGGGTGCGGGAGACAAAGGGTTAAAGCCTATGTGCTGGTAAGCTGGCAGAGTCTTGAAATGGGGAGAAAGGGTTAGACCCTATGTGCTGGTAAGCTGGCAGAGTCTTGAAATGGGGAGAAAGGGTTAAACCGTATGCGCTGGTAAGCTGGCAGAGTCTTGAAATGGGGAGAAAGGCGGGCAGGAGCTATAAGACGTGGTGGTTAGCGTCACAAATATGACGTCACGGTTATTGTGACGTCACCCATGAGCGGTAAGAAATGTGAAGGCCCGTTAGAGTCAAAGGCTTGTCATATGACCCCGTAGCTCTAAAGTGGCCGTTACACACCCTGGACAAAGCAGCAGGGAAGTTTGAATCTTTTTCTCCTAATATGTGTATTTGGTGTTTATTCGTTTGCGATCTTACGTTTACTTTTGACAAAGGCCAGGTGGCCGAAAATTTGCGTCTGTCTTGTATTGTATTAAATACGCGTTCTGATTCTATTTTCGTGTTTTTTCTGGTTCCTCCGTGAAACGCTAAGCTGACACAGGCCAGCTTTTTTATGTAATGGGCTGGGATTGAACCCGAGACACCACAAATTGAGTCACACGGCTCTATTAAAAGAGCCAGCCCACGCAAACGTCTTCTGAGCCTCAAGGAGGGGAGAGAGAGAGAGAGAGAGAGAGAGAGAGAGAGAGAGAGAGAGAGAGAGAGAGAGAGAGAGAGAGAGAGAGAGAGAGAGAGGAGAGAGAGAGAGAGAGAGAGGAGGATGTGTGCATACGTAACATGGCGCGCATAAAATCGTAGGGAGAATGCTGTCAGAAGTATTTTATTATTGATTTCTTATATCATCGTTATTGTAATCATTATTGTCATCACCATATTATGAATATGTTGTTTATGATCATAATCAACTGAATAATATTCAGTTATGTGTGTACATAACATATACATACTAGCATATATTATATGCTAGTATGTATATATGTTATGTACACACACACACACACACACACACACACACACACACACACACACACACACACACACACACACACACACACACACGTTTCTGTGCATGATTAAAAGTGAAAATTGACAAAAAAGTGAGATACTGGGTTCTGGCTGTCAACCCTCAATATATGCTAGTCTGTATATGTGCACACACTCACGTTTTTGTGCATGATTAAAAAAAAAAAAAAAAAAAAAAAAAAAGCCAGTCGTACACAGCAGAAAACAACACGGTCTTTATTCGATGACATAGAATTTCCATTAAATTGTGTCAACCAACAACTTACTTTTCTTCAGTGCAATAACTATGCGAGTTAAGCACATATCCAAACACTTCTCTATTTTAGTCCACCAGCGCTGATTAGGCTTAGTCGCCACAGCTGAGTTTGTGTTGGCCTCTTGTTCCCCCCCCCCCCCCCCATTTCTTTTTAAAAAAAAAATTTTCCCCTCCGTTTTTCCTTTCCCTTTCTTTTTCGTTTTTCTTTTCTTTTCCTTTTTTTTTTTTCTTTTCTTTTCCTCATTTTTTTTCCTCATTTTTTTTCTTTTCTTTTCCTCATTTTTTTTTCCTCATTTTTTTTTCTTTTCTTTTCCTCATTTTTTTTTCTTTCCTGAAGTTGTAAAGTCAACACTGGCCGGTAGGATAGAGCGCTTGTTGGTGAAATAGATTCCATCGGCTATTTGCACATTATGCCGCTTTAGTTCCGGAAGGGAGAGCACTCCGTAATGCCGTCTGCTGTCGCCAGACGACAATGTAGGGCGAGACTGAAATACAAGGCAAAAA
>JAPXFY010000022.1:69474089-69499089 GCA_030674185.1 Monoplex corrugatus
CTATTTGTCTGCTTTATGTGTGTGTTTATCATTTATTTATAATTCAGACCAACTTATTCTGTCAAGTAAAAGGTCTATTAGTGTGTTTTGTTTTATTCACTTATTTATTCACGTATTTACTTACATACTCATTTACTTATGTATGTATTTATTTAGTTGCATTTTGGACCAGCTTATTTTGTCGAATAAAATGCCTATTTATTAATTCATGTGTCTCTTGTGGTTCGTTGTTTTTACCTTTGCAAGGGAGACAATCCTTCCTTACCTCCCTTGGTCGGCTATGACAAAGTACTTCTACATTTGGATTTACAAAACGTGTGTCTTGTCAGATTACTTCATGTAGGACATGATATACTGACAAATGGCTTGACACCTGGTGCGTCCTTCACCTTGAGTCACTGAAGATCCTTCTGTTATCGAAAACGGGGATGGTTGCAGATTTTGTGACTTGGCCAAGTACAATTAACTACAACTACCAAGTACAATTAACAATTAACTACAACTACCAAGTACAATTAACAATTAACTACAACTACCAAGTACAATTAACAATTAACTACAACTACCAAGTACAATTAACAATTAACTACAACTACCAAGTACAATTAACAATTAACTACAACTACCAAGTACAATTAACAATTAACTACAACTACCAAGTACAATCAGGAAGAGAGTTCTTGAACGTTCTATAGAACCGATGACGATTACGGTTGTGAGGCGTGGACAGTCAACAAGCAAAGCCAGAACATGATTGAGGCAGCAATGATGTGGTTTGTAAGAAGAATGTTGAGATTTTAAATCAGCTTTCCTCGCTGTCTTGTGGGTTGTTCTTCTTTTCCAATCAGAGTTTTTGTTGTCCTGTATTTTTTCTTTTCATATCTATTTTTGTCTCTGTTTTTAATAGATTTTCTTTTGTCCTGTCTTTTCTTTTTTCTTTTTAACAGATTTTCTTATTGTCCTGTCTTTTTCTTTTTTCTTTTTAACAGATTTTCTTATTGTTCTGTCTTTTTCTTTTTTCTTTTTAACAGATTTCTTATTGTTTCTGTCTTTTTCTTTTTTCTTTTTAACAGATTTTCTTATTGTTCTGTCTTTTTCTTTTTTCTTTTTAACAGATTTTCTTATTGTCTGTCTTTTTCTTTTTTCTTTTTAACAGATTTTCTTTTGTTCTGTCTTTTTCTTTTTTCTTTTTAACAGATTTTCTTATTGTTCTGTCTTTTTCTTTTTTCTTTTTAACAGATTTTATTTTTGTTCTGTCTTTTTCTTTTTTCTTTTTAACAGATTTTATTCTGTTGCTGTCTTTTTCTTTTTTCTTTTTAACAGATTTTCTTATTGTCTGTCTTTTTCTTTTTCTTTTTAACAGATTTTCTTATTGTTCTGTCTTTTTCTTTTTTCTTTTTAACAGATTTTCTTATTGTTCTGTCTTTTCTTTGTCTTTTTACGATTTTTTTGTCTGTCTTTTCTTTTTCTTTTTAACAGATTTTCTTATTGTTCTGTCTTTTTCTTTTTTCTTTTTAACAGATTTTCTTATTGTTCTGTCTTTTTCTTTTTTCTTTTTAACAGATTTTCTTATTGTTCTGTCTTTTTCTTTTTTCTTTTTAACAGATTTTCTTATTGTTCTGTCTTTTTCTTTTTTCTTTTTAACAGATTTTCTTATTGTTCTGTCTTTTTCTTTTTTCTTTTTAACAGATTTTATTCTGTTGTCCTGTATTTTTGAAATCAGATTTTCTTGTTGTCCTGTGTTTTTTTTCATTTGTTTGTTTTGTGGGGCGCATCCCTCTAAACAAACTACCAATCGATCAACGGAACAACTACCAAAAAACAAACAAACAAACAAACAAACAAGCAAACAAACAAGCAAACAAACAAACAAACAAACAAACAAACAAGCAAGGAAGCAAACAAACAAACAGACAAAACGTAAAGTGAGAGGTCAATGACAATTTGGGGTGACAAAACAGAGCCATAAAATGGCATCAACATGTCTCAGAAAATATACAGGCTGAAATCACGTCCAAATGTATCAGATGAACTGCCAGACAAAAATGTCACCCAGGTCTATAACCACGTCACACCATACACAACTGCACAAGCCATATCAGGGCTATAACCACGTCACACCATACACAACATGTGCACACAGCCATATCAGGGCTATAACCACGTCACACCATACACAACACCTGCACACAGCCATATCAGGGTTATAACCACGTCACACCATACACAACACCTGCACACAGCCATATAATAATAATAATAATAAATGGTTATTTATGAGCGCTTTCCACTTGCACAAAGCGCTTTACAACAACAATAAAAAGTAAAACAAGCACACGAACTCACAGACACACACCAACACACACACAAACACGCACAGACACACACACACAAACCACACACACACGCACGCACGCACGCACACAAACACACACGCGCACGCATTCACACCCAAAAACACGCACATCAAGAATACAGAGCGGCAGAAAGAGGGTCTACAAGAAATGTTGCTGGAAGAGAAAAGTCTTCAGACTAGTTTTAAAGGAGGGAAATGAAGGGCTGTGACGGAGATTGTGAGGCAAGGAGTTCCACATCTGCACAGCAGATGATGAAAAAGCTCGACCACCATGCCTCTCTCGTTTATATTTTGGAACGCGGAATGTTCTATCATCGGTAGCAGAGCGAAGAGATCTGGGTGGTACATAGATCGTAAAGATGTCAGAAAGGTATTTAGGCGCAGTGCCAATTATGACTTGGTAGCAGAGACAAGAAGCTTTGTATTTGATTCTTTGTTCAATAGGTAACCAGTGTAACTCTCGTAGAAGGGGTGTACAATGTGCCAATCTTTTTGCTTTGCACACTATTTTGGCTGCTGAGTTCTGTACTTGTTGTAGTGGTCTGATCAGGGTATGTGGAGAACCGACAAGAAGAGAATTGCAGTAGTCTAGTCTAGATAGTACACAAGAACTGACAAGTGTTTTTGTTGCATCAACTGTGAGGTAGCAACGTATAGAGCTGATGCGTCTGAGTTCATGGTAGGCTACTTGACAGGTTTTACTGATATGATGTTTCATGGACATCTCTTTATCAAGGAAAAAGCCAAGGTCACGTACATTGTCTGAAAATGAGACGGGCGTATTTCCTAGGTCAAAAGTAGGAGGTAGGGAAGTGGCATCAACTGATGGAGGAAGGAGTCTAAGAGCTTCAGTCTTGTCATCATTTAGTTTCAGTTTGTTTTCGGTCATCCAATTTTTAACTTCTGTGACACTATCTTGGAGAGATTGAATGAGATTATCGTAGTTTGAAAGCGTATCAGAATGTTCCAGTTGAGTATCATCAGCATACATTTCATGACGAATGGAATGAGTATCAATGAGATGAGTGAGTGGAGTGGTGTAGAGTATGAAAAGAACAGGGCCCAGAACAGAGCCCTGAGGAACGCCGAAAGTGAGAGTAGATTCAGAGGATCTATTTCCGTCTACTAGAACAATTTGCTTTCTGTCAGAGAGATATGATCGAAACCAGTTGAGCACGATATTTGTAATTCCAAATGTTGTATTCAGGCGTGAGAGAAGGATGTCATGATCTATTGTGTCAAAGGCAGCAGAAAGGTCCAAAAGTAGAAGAACAGATATTTTGTCTTGGTCAATAGCATTCAAAAGATCATTTACAATGCGTAAAAGAACAGTTTCTGTAGAATGGCCAGGCCTGTAAGCAGACTGGTGATCGCTGAGAAGTGAATGAGAGGTCAAATGGGAGAAAAGCTGGCGAAGCACAAGTCGTTCAAGAAGTTTAGAGAGGTATGGAAGGTTGGAGATGGGTCTGTAATTTTTCAACTCGTTGGGGTCCAGATTTGATTTTTTCAGAAGGGGTTTTAACACGGCTGTTTTAAATTCAGTTGGAAAGACGCCGGAAATGAGTGATTCGTTCATGATATGAGTAATGCTAGGCAGAAGAAGGTCTAAATGCTGAATTAGAAATTTGGTGGGCATTGGATCTAGTTCACAAGTCTTTGGAGTTGTCTGCATGATCGTTTTTCTCACTAGATCTTCACTAACGGGAACAAAAGCAGACAAAGGGGTGCTAGAGAAGGGCGGGCTGATGTTATGAGACTGTAATGTTGACGGGAAGTTGTTTTGAATGGTTGCAATCTTGTTGCTGAAAAATTCGGCAAACATATTCGGAAGGAGCTTTATATCTGAGACAGAAGGTAAGTGAAACGGACTTATTTTTACCAAGAAGGTGTGACATATTTTGGAAGAGCTGCTTGCATGTGCGAGAACCTGACACTAGCGACGAATAGAAGGTCGTTTTTGCAGTGTGCACTATGTCCGTGACATTGCGCTTCGCAGCATCGTAGATTTGTTTGTGAACAGTGAGCTTTGTTTTTTTCCACTCACGCTCTGCACGTCTGCGTGCGGTTTTAGCTTCGCGAAGTGGACCAGAGACAGCGTTGTACCAGTGGCTTGGTTTTCCATCGCGAACTTTTATCTGTCGCATAGGCGCATGCTTGTCAAAAATAGATGAAAGATTTGAGTTTAATTCTGAGATTGACAGATTTGGTGTTAAGAACTGCGCGATGTCGTGTGCAAGTTTATCGTGATCAATTTTTCCGATGGAACGAGTGGAAACATATTTCGGAGGACGTTTAAGTTTAGGTGTAGATAGATGGCACAAAATGGCAAAATGATCAGAAGCAAGATCATGACACACATTGGTGGAATGAATGATATCGTCATCATTTCTATGTATAACTAGGTCAAGAATATGTCCACACTTCTGAGTTGGTTCGGTGACTGTCTGTATCAGATTAAACATTTCAAATTGTTCTATCAACTTCAAAGCATTTGTGTTAGTAGTGTCATCAACATGAAAATTAAAGTTGCCAGAAATCACAAGTTTGTTTGGGCATTGTAAACAAAAATCAAGGAAACCGGTAAGTTCAGTAAAGAACAGAGGCGTCGTGAGTTCATTTTTCTGGTTTGGTGGAATCCTGTACACAAGGAAGAAGGGCTATAACCACGTCACACCATACACAACACCTGCACACAGCCATATCAGGGCTATAACCACGTCACACCATACACAATACCTGCACACAGCCACATCAGGGCTATAACCACGTCACACCATACACAACAACTGCACACAGCCATATCAGGGTTATAACCACGTCACATCCATACACAACAACTGCACACAGCCATATCAGGGCTATAACCACGTCACACCATACACAACAACTGCATACAGCCACATCAGGGCTATAACCACTTCAAAACATACACAATATTTCAACCGGAAAAAAAGGAAAAGAAAATTAGGTACACACATCAATACATTCGCGCATATAATCTAAGAAGATGCCCCTGGCGTTGACCACTCCGTCCAACTTATCGCACAGGGGATTTAAAAACATTCCTGAATAGGGATTCAAAGAACATACCAGAATACAGATTTAAACATAACTAAAGACACTACAACATATAAAAACAAAGCTGAATTACCTAAAATTGCTTTGGCATATATCTTTTACCTAGAGCCAATATTGCACTCAATACATGTAAGCAATTATCAATCCTAAGAGAACGTACGAAAGCCTTTATCGAACACATACAGGTGCACAGACCAGCAAGGCAGAAAATAATAGGAGGAAAGGACAGAAAGCAAAGGAGGAAAAAAGAAACGAACAGAGTGACAGAAAAGAGGAAATATCTAGCACAGAATTTCCAGAAGATGTGCATACTCATCATCATCAGGTGCCCCGCCACATGGCGTTGGCAATCATGGAATTCCATCTGTCTCTATCTTTAGTTGACTGTAGCATCTCCCCACCTCCCTCATCCCCAGCCACTCTGCAAGTCCGTCCAGCATTTTCTCCCTGGGTCTACCCGGTGCTCTCTTTCCCTCCAGCTTTCCCATTGTGACCAGGTGCTCCAAATCCCCCTTCCTCATAAAATGGCCTATAAATATTGCCTGTCTTTTCCTAATCTTCCTTATGAGTGATCTACTTGTGTCTGCCTCCATCAAGACTGTCTCATTTGTTTTCATTGTTGTCCATGGAACTCTCAACATTCTTCTTAGAAACCACATCTCGGCTACCTCAATCTTGTTCTGGCTTTGTTTGTTGACTGTCCACGCCTCATATCCGTATAGCAGTATTGGTTCTATATAATATTCAAGAAATCTCTTTCTGATGTTAATTGATAGGCATTTGTTGGTAAGAATGCCTGTCATCTTCCCAAATGCTGTTCTGGCTTGGCCGATTCTGCCGGCTATTTCTGATGTGCATCTGCCGGTGGGATACTATTTATACTGAAAGAGCCCCAGGCATCCCCATGGGAAGGAACCAGAAAAAACAAAAAAAGAATAAGAACGCGTATTTAATATAACCAGACAAGGCAGGCGCAAATGTTCGCCCAACTGGCCTTTAGTCAAGCGTAAATGTAAGATCACAAACGAGCAAACACAAAAATTAGGAGAAAAACACTAAAACTTCCGTGCTGCTTCGTCCATTGAGAGAAAAGGATTTAAATCGGTTCACTTGAACGCGGGCGTTCTCTCTCGTTCTGGAAATAAATAAATGAATAAAAAGAAGAATAAGAGATAAAAACAGATTACTTACAAAGAATTCCCTCCGTCTGTCTGAACACCCACAGGTTATGTCTGGGCTTTATAGCGGAGATCTTGGACTAGGCCCCTCACCCACGAGTTCAAAAAACGTAATGGTGAGACAGCGCTCTGCGGCCTGGTGCATGTTTACCCAAGTTTTAGGTCACTGGAGCAGACGCACCTGAAAAGAACATATTGGATAGGCTGTCAGTCGTTACGTGGGACACGTTTCTCTCTGTACTGCATTACATTGCACATTATACACGGCCAGCAGGGGGTGGGGGTGGGGAGGGGGTTCATGCCACAGTCAACATGCTAAACAGGAGGGCTTGGGGAATAAGGAATGACAGTGACAGAGTGAATATATTGATGAAGGAACAACTGACGCTAGCGTCTCCACTGATACAGTTAACTCCACCAAGAAACAAAAAATCAATCAATCAATCAATCAAAAACAAACAAACAAACAAAACCAAAAACCTGATATGTGACGAGTTCAGATAGCAGAATATATATATATATATATTTAATTATACAGATAACTAAATGTAAATAGAATTGTATTTGCTATAACATACCAACTTCATTGCATTGTTATTTTCACACACGTATAAAACATGTAACTAGAAACTTAACTGACAGTGCAGTGTATAAAGAAAGACGTGTGTGCACGCTCGCGTGCATGTGTGTATGTATGTGTGTACAATGGAGTACAAACACTGCTGCCTCAGGGAAGCATTTCCTGGCAAGTGAAGAGTGACACTAATTACCCGCCGCCTGTGGCGCACATGTTCCAGAGACCGGGATTGTGGTGAGTGATACCAATAGTAAATTCGATAAATGAAGCTTGTGATGAAATCCCTGAAGTAGACAGAAAAGTGAAAGAGAACTGGATGACAAAAGAAATTTTAGGCTTGATGGAGGAAAGGAGGAAGGCAAAGAAAAACGAGGAGATATACAGGAAGATAAATAAAAAATCAGGAATACGTGCAATGAAGCTAATAAAGCTTGACTGAAAACAAAATGCAAAGAAATAGAAGACCGACACAAAACGGATCCTCAGGGTTTGTACTGACGAACTGCATATCAACTGGTTGCTTAAAATCGAAAGATGCCACGCTTATCATGGAAAAAGACAAAATATTAGACAGACGGGGAAAGTACATTAAAGACCTTTTTGAAGATGACAGAAACGAAGAACACATTATAAGAAAGAACTTTGAAGGACCACCCATAATGAAAGGTGAAGTTAGAGCAGCACTGAAAAAGATGAAACCAGGAAAAGCCCCAGGACCAGACAACATTACGACAGAGACGATTGAAGCCCTTAGGAATTTGGTATTGAAAAAATAATAGTCCTGCTTAATGAAATTTACGACACTGGAAAAATCCCCAAAGATATGTCAAAATCAATTTCCAATAGCTCTTGTAAAGAAGACAGGGGCTATAGAATGTGAACTCCATCGCACAATCAGTTTGATGAGTCATGTAACAAAAATCTCATTAAGAATAATCATGAATCAAAAGAGAAATAGCAGATGAACAGTGTGGATTTGTAGAAAGGAAAGGAACTATTAATGCCATATACATCCTAAGAACTATCATAGAGAGGTCAATCGAGATGAATAAGGATTTATATTAATGCTTTGTTGACCATACCAAGGCTTTCGATCGGGTAAGACATGAAGAATTGATCAACCAACTAGAAAGACTCAATATTGATGGAAAAGATCTACGAATGATGAGAAATATGTACTGGGAACAAACAGCTGCAATGAGAATATAAAACAATATCAGCTCTTTCCAAAACATCAAAAGAGGAGTTATACAGGGTTGTGTTTTGTCACTGGATCTGTTTTCACTTTACAGCGAAGAAACCTAGAGGAAGACCCTGGAATAAAGGTTGGGGGAAAATGATAAACAACATTCGATATGCAGATGACACTGTGCTGGTTGCAGAAAACGAAAGGGACCTACAAAATCTTGTGAATATACTAGAAATAGAAAGCAAAGATAAAGGGTTGGAACTAAACAGCAGGAAGACTGAAGTCATGGTGATCAGTAAACAACATGAAATCCCCTCATGCAAAATAACAGCAAACGGCACAACCTCGAGACAGGTTGATAAGTTCAAATACCTGGGAATGATCATTCCACCAGACGGCAGATGCACATCAGAAAAGTCAGCAGAGGCAGCCACGCCAAAACAGCATTCAAGAAGATGACAAGCATTCTTAACAACAAATACCTATCAATTAACATCAGGAAGAGAGTTCTTGAATGTTATAAAGAACCAATACTGTTATTCGGTTGTGAAGCGTGGACAGTCAACAAGCAAAGCCAGAACAAGATTGAGGCAGCTGTGATGTGGTTTCTAAGAAGAATGTTGAGAGTTCCATGGACAGCAAAGAAAACAAACGAGACTGTCTTGATGGAGGCAGACACAAGAAAATCATTCATAAGGAAGATTAGGAAAAGACAGGCAACATTTGTAGGCCATTTTATGAGGAGGGGGAAATTGGAGCACCTGGTCACGACGGAAACGCTGGAGAGGAAGAGAGCACCAGGTAAACCCAGGGAGAAGATACTAAACGGACTTGCAGAGTGCCTGAGGACAAAGTGGGTGGAAGAGATGCTTGAGGCAACAAGAGATAGAGACAGATGGAAGTCCATGATCGCCAACACCATGCAGCAAGGCACCTGATGATGACGATACCAGTAGTGGCTAGACTGAACTTTTAAGAATGCTAATTATGAATGGTCAGAATAGTTCCACGCATCACACAGCATGTATGAAAGTTGAAGCTTTATTCGTTGTCGGAGCACGAGCCTTTTGAAAAGTCTGTAGCATGGTGTGAATGTAAACACTTCTTAAGTGCAGATTACTTTCTCCTTTCTCTGGTGTGTTGTACTCATTGTAAACTTCAGACAGAGAATTTTCTGTTGGTTTATAAATAAAATCTTACAGCTATGATGCGTCAGACATAAATGATGAAGAACCACAGACGCTAGAATTTACAGCCGCTTACAGCTTAATGCTGGCACTGACAGAGCAGACCGTTTTTTGTGGGATTGTCTGAGGGAATCGAAAGGTAAGTTTTTGCTTTGTTATCATAGGTAACAGCGTGGCATACTCTACAGACAGGTAGACAAAGGGTTAATGTGGTTAATGTACATCCATTGTGATCCTATGGCTTTGTGTAGTAGGTGAATGGGCTACACCCAGATCCTACAGCTTTGTGTAAATAGGCTACATCCAGTGACCTACAACTTTGTGCAGTAGGTGAATAGGCTACACCCAATGTGACCCTACGGCTTTGTGCAGTAGGTGAATAGGCTACATCCATTGTGATCCTATAGCTTTGTGCAGTAGGTGAATAGGCTACACATTGTGATCCTATAGCTTTGTGCAGTAGGTGAATAGGCTACACATTGTGACCCTATAGCTTTGTGCAGTAGGTAAATAGGCTACACATTGTGACCCTATAGCTTGTGCAGTAGGTGAATAGGCTACACATTGTGACCTATAGCTTTGTGCAGTAGGTGAATAGGCTACACATTGTGACCCTATAGCTTTGTGCAGTAGGTAAATAGGCTACATCCATTGTGACCATATATCTTTGTGCAGTAGGTAAATAGGCTACATCCATTGTGACTCTATAGCTTTGTGCAGTAGGTAAATAGGCTGCACATTGTGACCCTATAGCTTTGCGTAGTAATAGCTACATCCATTTGACCATTTTTCTCATTCTCTCCCACTGGACCAAGCAGCAGGGAAGTTTCAGTCTTTTTCTCCTGATTTTTGTATTTGGTGTTTATACATTTGTGATCTTACGTTTACGCTTGACAAAGGCCAGCTGGCCGAAAATTTGCTCCTGTCTTCTCTGGTTGTGTTAAATACGCGTTCTGATTCTTTTATCATGTTTTCTTCTGGTTCCTGTTTGCTTGAACGCGGGCAGTGACACTTGTGTTGGATTTCTCACACCCACTGATTTCCTACAACATTGTGCAGTAAGTCTATAGGCTACACCCCACTGTGACCCCATAGCTTTGTGTCTTTCTGTGCCTGCCTGCGTGTGTGTGAGCGCACGCGCACGCGTGTGTTTGTATGTGTGTGTGTGTAAAATCCCCAAACCTGGCAAGCAAGAACTACAGCCATGACACGATACCTTCACGTGATACCAGTGGCGCCAGTCAATCTGGATATTTATCATTCCCAATGTGGAGACATGAATCTTGAGAAAGTGAAATTTAAACCGGAGGGAGGGGGGGAGAGAGAGAGAGAGAGTGTGTGTGTGTGCGTGTGTGTGTGTGTGTGTGTGTGTGTGTGTGCGAGTGCGTGTGTGTGTGTGTGTGTGTGTGTGTGTGTGTGTGTGTGTGCAGGTATGTGCGTGTGTGTTCGTTTGTATGTGCATACGTGAGAGAGGAGGGAGAGAGAGAGAGAGAGTGAGAAGAGAGAGAGAGAGAGTGTGAGTGTGTGTGTGTGTGTGCGAGTGCGTGTGTATGTGTGTGCAGGTATGTGCGTGTCTGTTCGTTTGTATGTGCATGTGAGAGAGAGAGAGAGAGAGAGAGAGAGAGAGAGAGAGAGAGAGAGAGAACTGACTGCTTGAATGGTGTGGTGCGTGTGTGTGTGTGTGTGTGTGCGTGTGTGTGTGTGTGCGTGCGTGTGTGTGTGTGCACGCGCGCACGCGCGCGTGAATGGGATCGGACGTTGTATGAAGGTTATAAAAACCCATCCAGCAAAGTGGACACCATAGAAATGTCATGAAGACAGGACTGCTGTGAGTGTTGTGCGTGAGTAATAACATACATCGTGTTTCATATGTACATTATGCTCAGCACGTAATCCTTTGGCCCCTGCACTCTGTCCACAAACCGTGCAATGTCAACTAAGCTAACAAAGGAAAAGCAAACACTTAACCCTTCAACTCCCTCACCATACCCACCAGCACCCTGCATTATCAACCACACTAGGAAAGTAAACATCTTTTAACCCTTTGACTCCTTCACCTTACATCCACCAGCACTTGGCATTATCAACCATGCTGTTAAAGCATTAACTTAACCCTTTGACTCCCTCAATGTATGCTCCATCAATCTTCTCCAATGTCGTTGTCAGGGTCCAAGAGATTGAGCCATATGTAAGAATGGACTCTATTGCTTACATACTTACTGCTGAAGAAGTTCCTTTTCAGGTTGTCTGGTAGATTGGATTTCCACTTAATGCATGTGCCCAATTATCAGTCCTAAGAGAAAGTACGTAAGACTTTACTGAACACAAACAGATGCATGGACCAGCAAGGCAGAAAATGACAGGAAGAAATGACAGAAAGCAAAGGAGGAAGGCAGAAACCAAGTGAGTGACAGGAAAGAGGAAATTTCTAGCACAGAATTTCCAGGTGTGGATACTATTTATACTGAAAGAGCCCTCAGGGGATTGCGATGGCCTTCCATCTATTTCTATCCCTTGTTGCTGCAAACACGTCTTCCACCCTCTCTGTCTTCAGCCACTCTGCAAGTTCGTCCAATATTTTCTCCCTGGGTCTACTTGGTGCTTTCTTTCCCTCCAGCTTTCCTGTTGTGACTAGGTGCTTTAATTCTCCTTTCCTCATAAAATGGCCTATGAGTGTTGCCCATCTTTTCCTAGTCTTTCTTATCAATGGTCTTCTTGTGTCTGCCTCCATCAAGATTGTATCGTTTGTTTTTACTGTCCATGGAACTCTCAACATTCTTCTTAGAAACCACATCTTGGCTGCCTCAATCTTGTTCTGGCTTTGCTTTGTGACTGTCCACGTCTCACAACCGTATAACAGTATTGGTTCTTTATAACATTCAAGAACTCTCTTCCTGATGTTAATTGATAGGCATTTGTTGTTAAGAATGCTTTTCGTCTTCTTGAATGCTGTTTTGTATTGGCCTATTCTGCTGCCTATTTCTGATGTGCATCTGCCGACTTGTGAAATGATCGTTCCAGATATTTAAACTTATCAACCTGTCTCAAGGTTGTGCCGTTTGCTGTTATTTTGCATGAGGGGATTTCGTGTTTTTTACCGATCACCATGACTTCAGTCTTTTTGCTGTTTAGTCCCAACCCCTTACCTTTGCTTTCTATTTCTAGAATATTCACAAATATGGATAGAGTACAACCCCTTACCTTTGCTTTCTATTTCTAGTATATTCACAAATATGGATAGAGTACAACCCCTTACCTTTGCTTTCTATTTCTAGTATATTCACAAATATTGATAGGGTACGGGAGGCAAAGGGTTAGCTTCATGTCTTTCATTTGACAATGGGATGGGAGAGGTACAGCAGGGATGGGGTGGGGTGGGTGGTGGGGCATGTCAAAGGTGGTTAGAGTGACCCTATAAAGCTGTGATTATATTAGGTCTTAGTGCCCCGTTCTACTATTCTGGAAACGTCATGGTGATACGATTTTTTTTTTTTTTTTTTTTTTTTTTTTTTTTTTTTTTTTTTGAGGCCGAGCGGTTTTTTAGTCACAGGCCTTAGAGTTGGAAAGTTCGGGATTCGAATCTGTCTAGAAACCTCCCTTATTATTATTATTGTTATTAATATTTTTTATAATAATGATAATGTGTTATAGAGTGAGGGAGGGAGAAAGACAGACAAACAGGTTTGGGGGGAACGTTAAGGGAAAGAGGGCACACGTGATTCAATTTGTTTTACGTGACCCACTGTGTGTCACTGCAAAAGATCATTCGTCGGGTCACGAAGTGTTCCTTTGACCCAGATAAAGCGGAAAACTCACAGACTGATACGTGTATCTTCAGGTGCATGCACATTCACTAAAAAGATAGGCCCACAAGGTCATACAGTGTTCCCAAAATATTGCATGTACATATTATTGTAATGGCATTGCTTTGTCATTAACTGACTTTTCTTTTTTTTCTTTCTTTCTTCTTTCTTTCTTTCTTTCTTTCTTTCTTTCTCTTTCTTTCTTTCTTTCTTTCTTTCTTTTTTTTTCTTTCTTTCTTTCTTTCTCTTCTCATCTTTTTCTTTCTATCTGTCTTTCTTTTTTCTTTTCTTTTTCTTTTCTTTTCTTTCTTTCTTTCTTTCTTTCTTGTTCTTGTTCTTGTTCTTCTTGTTCTTTTTTCTGTTCCTCCTCCTCCTTTTTCATGTTCTTGTTCTTCTTTTCGTACAATGGATTTACTTTAGTTTTTCTGTCTGTACAAATATGCATCTCTGGGAGATGAAGCTGCTGCTTTGCAGCTAAACAGGAATGTTTGCGGGGAGAGTCATGGTGTAGAGAGAGAAGAGTGTCTGTCACTCCATCTATCTACCTTCCCAATGGACTTCCTCTCTGTCTACAACCTGAGCACCTGGTGTTGTGTAAAGCTTGAATGTCTGGTGATGGATTGACGACCTGTTCAGATGGCAATTCCAATTGATCTGTTATTGTGTAATGTGGTGTTGACAGGTGACAATCCAAGTATCTGTCCAGTCATTTCGTTACTAATGATGTTTCTTTTGATCTTGCCCCCTGCTTTTCTGAAACATCTTATTTCACAGGTTGTGATCGTTCTCTGAAGTTGTTTTTTTTTAATGTTGAAGTCTGGCACAGTGGATTTACCATGTTAAAAGTGAGCTGCTCTACCCGTGCAGAACGCATCACTGCAGTCCAGCTCAACTCATTTACTTTCCTTTTTTGCTGTATGGGTGTATAGTTTTTTAATCTCTAAAAGTTGATTATTGTACGTAAGTATGCCAAGGGACCATTTCTTTATTACCGTGGGTTCTTAAACGTGCGTTGAATGCATGCTGCACACAGGACCTTGGTTTAGCATCTCCTTTGGAAGATTAATACCTAAACCTCCAGTTACAATTTGGTGGTTAGTGGAGAGGTGGGGGAAAACATATACCTGTCTCATTTGCGATATGAACCAGAGTTTCTGTCGTTCAAAGTAAGTATTTAACCACCTGGGTACACACTTCACATTATTCTGTTGTTTTCATCTTCAGCAGTGTTGTACTAGTTCGTCTCATGCACACGCGCGGGCGTGCACGCACACACATGTACACACACACTTTCATACATATGCAGATAGACACTCACACACAGACACACACAAACAGATAGATGCACATACGTACACACGAACCGTTAGATACACACACTCGCACAAACACACACACACAAAAACAAACAAACAAAAGAAAGAAAGAAAAAAAACAACAAAGAAACATACAGATAGACACACAGTGTGAATGTTTGAGTGTGCATATGCATATATATATATATATGTATATGTGTGTGTGTGTGTGTGTGTGTGTGTGTGTGTGTGTGTGTGTGTGTGTGTGTGTGTGTGTGTGTGTGTGTGTGTGTGTGTGTGTTTCTGTGCGCGCTATCAGTCAATCTATAAACAATACAGTCTGTGTCTTATAAATGTATAGTACATAAGAACAACGATGACAACAACAACAACAACAACAACATCAATGATAGTTGATTTTCTTCTATTATAAAAAGTGTGGATCCACTGACAGATGTCTGGACCAAATCCAAATATTTTCAAAACTTCCATCATGAAAACTTAATTATGATGATACGTTTTGAGAAATGTTTAAGTTATTCAAGGAATGGATAAAAAGATTAATCACCTCACTGGGACGAATAGATGTTCTAAAATCTTTAATTTAATCTCAAATTGCACATCTGTGAATGCTTGGTCCCTAATTCACCCAATGCCTTTGTTAAAAACTGACAAATGTTGTGCTTCAAAATGACATGGAAGGGAAAACCAAACCGCATTACTAGATAATATGCAGTAAAACATATTCATGAAGGATGAATTGGTTTGTTGACAGGAAGCAATTTATAAACAAGCTAAAGCTTATCTGGATATGCAAGTTAAACAACACAAACCATACCTGATAAAACATTATAACTGTTATGTTTCACATGATTGATAACCTCAATATGTAAAGATCATATCTACCAGTTATTACCAAAGTCAACATATAATTGACAACACATGTTAGATGCTTCTAAAGAATTACAGCAAAACTACACCCAGCAACAGGTCACTCCATCTGTCTTTAAGAGTCCAAGATTTAGTTTTGATGCTACTTTTGGTCTGTTTTCTTTTCTTTCGTTTTAGCCTGAATCTTCTCATTACAGGATTGAGGTCACTTTTGCCGTCTGCCCCTGGTAGTGTATTTGCTATCAGTAAAGAATTTCTAAATCTTTTATTCTTCAGGATGTAATCAAGTTGATATTTGTACTATCTCCTGGACTCATCTATGTTCATTTTCTTCTGTTAGGCTGCTCAGACGAGGTGTTTTCTACTATAAACTCATTCATCTGTGCGCTTTCCACAAGTTCCTCTCCCTTTGTATTTTGTTTGCCAAGCCATGAGATCCAACTGTATCCTCCACTCTCTCCTGTCCCACTTTAGCATTAAAATCTCCATTATTCCTGTAATATCCTGTGATTTCCATTGATCCCTTGCTATATATAATACTTCATAGAGGTTTTTTAATTTCCTCATGAGTACTTGCAGATGTTGGTGCATATACTTGGATGATGTTGATATCAAATGGCTTTCCATCTAAGTTAATTAGAAAACCTTGGTCTGACACAGCCCAGTATGCCTTGATTGATTTTGACTTGTCCATTTCCATTATGATGCCTAGTTGTCTTTCATGTGTGTTTCCATCAGTATATATTATTGTATGCTTGCCTGATGTTATCGTGCTTGCCCCCTTTTATCTCACTGTCGCTAGTCCTAAGATATTGGTGTTAAGCCTTTCCATCTCCATCTTGGCATTTTCCAATTTTCCCTTTTGCAACAATGTCCTTACATTCTACGTTGCCATTTTGATATTTCTTAATTTGATCTCAGTAGCTTACTGACAATTGGGTGTAACCTGCATAGCATGACGGTCCCTATAGGCTGTAGAAGCTCCACAGGAGATCCTATTAACATCGTTTACCTTTTTCGTATTTTGGCTATCCATAATATTATTGGGAGTATATAATGGTGGTTTGCAGTTGCCTCCATCAGTACTTGTACAGACTTTCCACCAGCCTGTGTCATTTGCATGACTACCCACAAGGCAGTAGGGGTGATTTTCTGCCAGGGATTACTCCATTAGCCATATAACCATAGGAGATAACCACGGGGCAGTGGTGTTTTTTTCTGTTAGGGTTTACTCCATTAATATGTATGATGTATATTTATTTATGTCCATATACATATAAAACATATGTATGAATATATATGATAAACATGTATATGAATACATATATAGATATATGTGTGTGTGTGTCTATATGTGTATATATAGATAGGTAAATGGACAGACAGACAGACAGATAGATAGATAGATAGATAGATAGATAGATATATAGATAGATAGATAGATAGATAGATAGATAGATATATAGATAGATAAATAGATAGATAGATAGATAGATAGATAGATAGATAGATAAAGTCAGATATATCTATAGATGTAGATGCATATATAGCTATAGATATAGATACAGATACAGATATAGATATAGATGAAAATATAGATACATACATAGATATATATTTGCAGATAAACCAAAAAACAAAAACAAAACAAAAAATAGAATTATGAGTTTGGTACCTCTTTTGGGGGACTGTTTATTCAGGGATGAACACACGAATCACAAACTTTTTCGAACGAAGACTGTTCACAAAATAATGCCATCTTTTCCCGTCCAAACGACATCATTGTCCCAACCCTTCCACTCCCACCCCACTATGTATGTGTGTGTATGTCTGCATATGTGTGTTTGTGCGTGTGTGTGCGTGCGCGCGCGCGTGCGTGTGTGTAATAAATCATCCAGCTAATACATGATCATTTACAGAATGCATTGTTGTAGAACTTGAGACCTTGCAAGCTCATAAGTTTTGTGAAAGCCCAAAGAATCTGCCTTATAACAGATGGCTTGTTGGACGGAGCGCGTAGGAATTATTCCAAACAGAATTAATCCCTCTTGAATACACTTTACACTCCAAACTTCTCATGGATTTGAAACTGTGACTAGAGTATCACAAGTGCCAATCAATCACCTGTCACCCATCAACACCATCGTGGTCGATGGTAATCACATCAAAAACATTTACAGCAATACTCCTCTCTTCACTCCAGTGACTTCTCTGTGCTACTACATAGACCGTCACAGCGCTGTTGTTGATGATATTGTTCATATAGAAGGTGGCTGGGCTGTCCGCATTTCGTTTGGCCTCAATTTTTCCAATCGACAGTGACGCAATATCTTTGCTGACTAGAGATAACAAAAACAAAACAACCCCCCCCCCACACACACACACAAAAAAGGGAGGCCAGAATTTGAACCTGTGACCTTAATCCATGAAGATACTCTATGACACAGCATATTTAAAACTATGTAATCAGTAACCCGCAGCATGTGACTATTTTGTAAATGTTTGGTTAAGGCATTACTTGTTGAGTCACCCTCGTATATATATATAGGTAGAAAGAAACTCTAGGGAGAGCTAGACAACAGAAGGTCTTCAGAGAAGTAACCCCCTTTAGACAAGTGTTTCGGCCCTGAATTCCTTACACTCTCGGGGGGCCGGGCCACATCCAGGTCATGACTCCTGGATGCCCTTCTGCTGTTGTCTATTTTTTTTTTTTTTTTTTTTTTTTTTTTTTTTTCCCACGCCGGGGATCGAACCTGGGCGATTCTGCGCTTCAGAACTGCGGTACGCGGTTTTACCAATGTGCTAACGGGGCACACATCATCTGTAGGGAATTTAATCCTTATGAAGTTCACTTTTTTGGTTCCTCCTTGCCCAGATCCAGCTTGAGCTCCTTTCTGCTGCCTCTGCCATCGCTTTAAGGGCTCTAGTCCTCTTCTTCCCAGAAATGGCGAGTTGTTTCATGAGATCATAAGCGGAGGTGCCCACAAACCCTCTTGCCCCGACCTCTATGGCGAAGATTTTGACCCGCAGACCTGCTTTCTTCAGGGTGCTGGCAAGACCGGCGTATTTTTCGGTCTTGTAGATATGTGCTTCTTCCATTCTGCTTTCGTATGGCACAGTGAGTTCTATCAGAATCACTTGTTTCGAGGAGTCAGAGTGGAGAGCGATGTCTGGTCTCATGCCTGTCTTGCTGATGACATCTGGGTAATTTCTCCAGTCTGGGAGGTCTGCTGTACACTCCCAGTCGACTGCTCCATCCAGAAGACCCTTTGGCAATGTGCTGGTTGTCATAGCCCTTTCGGGCCAGACCTGTTTCCCTCCTGCTTTGTAGAACGTTGTCATAGCAATTGGTGCGTTTGGGGTCATGGTTTTTTCGCTAACCACATCTGTGATCACTTTCAGAACTTGGTTGTGCCTCCATGTATACCTTCCTTGGGCTAGCGCTACTTTGCAAGAGCTTAGGACATGTTCCACTGTTTGTTTCTTCTGACAGAGCGGACATGCTGGGTCGTCTGCTTTCCCCCATTTCACTAAGTTTGCATTCGAGGGGAGCAGGTCATATACAGATCTGAGGAGGAAGCTTATCCTTAGAGGAGCCATGTGCCACATATCGTTCCAGCTGAGACTTCTTTGGAGTGCACTGTCCCATGTTGTCCATTGCCCCTGTTGACCTTGCTGGACTGCCTTCTGCACTCTTTTGACATCTTCTTCTTCCTTCAACTCCTGTATGATCATGTCTCTTTTTTCCTTCCCTTTGGCTTTGGACCACCACTGCATTTTTGTTGCTCCCAGTCCCTGTCTGTTGGTTTGCGTGTGTCCAATTATTTCTTTGATGCTGAGGTTTCTCTTGGCATTGTTTACAGCCTCTTGGACTTTCCACTTTCTGCCAGTTCTCAGCTTTGGATGAACTGCTCTCACGATATTGTCCTCCGATTCCTCCAGCATGCTCAACAGTCTTGCTTTTCCAACTTTGTATTCCTCCACTATGGATTTCAGAGGTAGCTTCAGCATTGCTTGACGACAGTAGAATGCAACATCAGTGAGACCAGTGGGACACCGAGCCATTTTCTTGTGTATTTGTTGATTTTGGCTTCCATTGCTTCCACTGTGCTGGTGCAAATGTCATAGATTAGCAGTGGCCACAGCAGCTTTGGTATCAGCATGAACTGTAGACACCAGACTTTGTATTTGCCTGGCAGTCCGCAGTTATCTATTTTCTTCAGGCCTTCTTCTGCTGTTTGCTTGGTTTCACATCCCCTTTGTGTGTCTTTCAGGGAGTCATCATACCATCTTCCGAGACTTTTTACTGGCTCTTCTGTGACAGTGGGGATGACTTGGTTGGCTACCATGAATTTGACTGAATCTGCCACTTTTCCTTTTCGCAGTGAGAGACTTCGGGATTTCTTAGGTTTGAACCTCATTCTTGAAGAGGCCACCAGCTCATCCAGCTGCTTTAAGATTTGGTGTGTCTCTTCCTCATCCGTGGACAAGACTGTTGTGTCATCCATGAAAGCTTTCAGAGGAGGCATCTGGTATCCATCTCCCAGATTCACTGGACCTGAACTCTTCATTGCAGCTTTCAAGATGACTTCCATTGCCAATACGAACAGTATGGGAGAGATTGCACAGCCCATTGCAATGCCCACCTCTAGGTCTATCCAGTCCGTGGTGTATTCTTTGGTAGAGAACCGCATTGAGAACCCTTGGAAATACTTCCTCAGCATTGTTCGGATGTTTTCTGGGATGTGATACATTTCAAGAGCCAGCTGGATCATATCGTGTGGAACTGATCCATATGCATTCGCCAGATCAAGCCAAACTACGTCAATGTCTCTCTTCTCTGTTCTTGCTTTTTGGATGGCATCCCAAATCAACGTGGCATGTTCCAAGCATCCAGGCATTCCTGGTATGCCTCCCTTTTGGACTGACATATCCACATACTTGTTTTCAGTCAGGTATTTTGTCAATCTTGCTGCCATAACAGAGAAGAAGATTTTCCCCTCGACGTTCAGAAGTGATATTGGCCTGAACTGATTGATGCTGCTGGAGTTCTGCTCCTTCGGAATGTACACTCCTTCAGCTCTCATCCATTGGTCGCTGATCTTCTGGTTCCTCCATGCTGATCGAATCATCTTGTGGAGCCACTCGAGCACTTTTGGGCATTTCTTGTAGAGCAGGTATGGTATTCCGTTTGGTCCAGGTGCTGACTTGGCTCTGGCTTTCTTTACTACGTTCTTCACTTCATCCAGTGTTGGTGGTTTGTTATTGAATTTTCCTTCCGGCGCTGCAGGCCAAACCAGATTTTGGATTTCAAGTGGTGCCTCGCGCTGAGAATCGGAATATGTTTCCCTGAGATGCTGCTCTAGGGTTTCCTTGCCCACTGTGAGAGTCCCTGATTTGGGTTGTTCAAACAGCTTTCTTGCAAAGTCAAAGGGATCTTTGAAGAAACGATCTTGAGTCTTCTTCTTTTTGCTCTTTCTTCGCCTTGCTGATTCCACTTTGCTGAGAGCATTGTGTTTGGCCTTCAGATCTTTCCAGAGTTCCAGGAGCCCTTGCTTCTCGAATTCTGAGGCAGTTTTCATTCGCTTTTTAAGCTTCCTTTTCTCCCTCCGGATGCTCTCCATCTGCTGCTGTCTTCTGGATTTCTGGGGAGGCGTTTTTGTCTTTGGCTGCTTCACTCCATAAGTGTCCCTGCAGATAGAGTATATGATGTCTCCGTATGTGTCAAGTTTGTGTTCCAGCGTACTGTTCCCTATTAGCGCATTCAGCTTAAGGACAAGTTCCTCATCTAATTTTTCCCATTGTTCTTTTGCACCGGCAGATATCTATTAATAAAGCAGCTGCTTCATTCTGCTGGTGTCTTGTCAAAATCACGTCTTTCTGCTGATAGAGACCATCCTGTAGCTGAAAAGGTATGCTCAGCTAATATGTATCGATTGAATGCTTTAGTCTATCATTTCTCTCTCTGTCTGCCTGTTTCTGTCATTCTTTCTTTGTATTTCTCCATTTGTCTCTGTTTCTCTGTCTCCCATTCTTTCTCTGTCTCTTCCTAAATCATTCTCTCACTCTCTCTTTTACCATCACTCTCTGTCTCTCTTTCTTATTCTGTCTCTCTTTCTGTCTGTCTGTCTGTCTGTCTGTCTGTCTCTCACTCTCTGTTTCTCTTTCTGTTATTCTCTCTGTCTCTGTCTATCTGTCTGTCTGTCTGTTTGTCTCTCTGTCTTTGTCTGTCAGCCTGTCGGAGAATGGTTTGAGAGGAATTCCCCAGTGTGCGTTTATCACGCTTAGGGTTGTTACGTCTACTGTCATGTGGCTGCTTTGCGCGTGCAGTTGTGGAGGGGTTTTCCGTGTTTGTGGTCAGTGGCACGTGAAATTCTTTCCTGACTGTGTCAGGCGAGTGATTGATACTGTTAGGGGACTGTCCTATTTCTGTGTGTTTGTTGTTAGTTTCAGCTGTTGATTTGTCTGTTATGTATTGTGTTGACTGTGTGTTGTCTTCAGTCTGTCCTAATCGATTTCTGTTTGCTGCTACATCACTGTAGAGAGGGGATGGGGGCTGTTTCTGTTCACTTCTATTGTTGTCACTGACATGTGTAGTTTTTACAGTTTTGAGTTGAATGTCTGTCTGTCTCTCTTTTGTGAAGAGTTTTCCATTCTTGAAATAACCAAATTTTCCGTCTGCTTGCACCTCTCTCGGTGCTGCTGCTTGCTTCTTCGTCAGATCAGAGGTTATACTCACACCTGCCTGGTCAGTGCAGCGCGTGATTCACGTTGTTGAAACAGGGTCGTTTTGTCCGGAAACGCACGATCATGGGGCGGGGTTTATTGTTGTTAGGGCTTGGTTTTCCCAGTCAGTGTGCTCTCTCTATGTCACTGCTGTCCCACACTTTTTGTGTGTAAAACTCGTTCAAAAGTGTAAGAACTTTGTCCGCACAGGCTTGGAAACTTTCCCCCTCGCAGTCTCTGCTATTCCAAACAGTTTGATGTTGTTTCTTCGTGAATGTCCTTCTAACTTGTCAATGTCTTCTTCTAGTGCAGTCACTCTGTCTTTTAAAGCTTCATTTTCTTCCTCTAGTCTGTCTATGTGTTCTTCGTTTCTGTCTACCTTGTCGTCTAGAGTAGCAATGTTTGACTGCAGTAAGAAAGTTCATGTTTCAAAGACTGGCTGCTGTCAGCAATCGTCTGTCTGATTGACTCACCAACAACGTGTAGTTTTTCATCCATGTCCGACATTAACTCTCCCTGTGACTGTTCTAAACAACTAACAGAGTCCACCAGTGTTTTCATGCACTCTGACAGGGTTTCCAAAGTCACTTTGGTTGATGTTGATGTTGTTCCACAGTCTCTGTCAGAGTTTTCCCCATTGTTTGATGCATTGTTTTGATTAAGCCCGGGATTCGGTTTAACCCCACTCATAAGCAGGAACAGCAACAACGAGTAAACACTCAACATGGCTGACAGTCCGTGCATTTGACGCCGCAAATTCGTAACATTGCGATTTTGGCGTTCCTGGTCAGTATTGCCACCAAAATACCTGCAAAGCAGCCTATAGCCACCCTGTAGACACTCACATTGCAGGTCATAGCACTCAAAACACAGTCAGCTTCTCGTAATTGTCCAAATCACCACAGAAATTCTCCCGTTAAAGAAAACACGACTGTCTCCGTGAAATCAAGGGAGCTCACCCAAGATAAGAGAGAGAGAGAGAGAGGAACTTGTGGAAAGCGCACAGATGAATGAGTTTATAGTAGAAAACACCTCGTCTGAGCAGCCTAATAGAAGAAAATGAACATAGATGAGTCCAGGAGATAGTACAAATATCAACTTGATTACATCCTGAAGAATAAAAGATTTAGAAATTCTTTACTGATAGCAAATACACTACCAGGGGCAGACGGCAAAAGTGACCTCAATCCTGTAATGAGAAGATTCAGGCTAAAACGAAAGAAAAGAAAACAGACCAAAAGACATCAACACTCAATCTTGGACTCTTAAAGACAGATGAAGTGACCCGTTGCTGGGTGTAGTTTTGCTGTAATTCTTTATAAGCATCTAACATTTGTTGTCAATTATATATTGACTGGTAATAACTGGTAGATATGATCTTTACATATTGAGGTTATCAATCATGTGAAACATAACATAATATGTTTTATCATGTATGGTTTGTGTTGTTTAACTTGCATATCCAGATAAGCTTTAGCTTGTTTATAAACTGCTTCATGTCAACGAACCAATTCATCCTTCATGAATATGTTTTATGCATATTTTCTAGTAATGTGGTCTGGTGTTCCCTTCTATGTAAATTTGAAGCACAACATTTGTCAGGTATCGAGTGGATTAGGGATCAAGCATTCACAGATGTGCAATTTGAGATTAAATTAAAGATTTTAGAACATCTACTCGTCCCAGTGAGGTGATTAATCTTTTTATCCATTCCTTGAATAACTTAAACATTTCTCAAAACGTATCATAATAATTAAGTTTTCATGATGGAAGTTTTGAAAATATTTGGATTTAGTCCAGACATCTGTCAGTGGATCCACACTTTTTATAATAGAAGAAAATCAACTATCATTGATATTGATGTTGTTGTTGTTGCTGTTGTTGTTGTTGTTGTTGTTGTTGTTGTTTGTCATCGTTGTTCTTATGTACTATACGTTTACAAGACACAGAGTGTATTGTTTATAGATTGACTGATAGCACACACACACACACACACACACACACACAACACACACACACACACACACACACTAAACACACACACACACACACACACACACAACACAACACACACACACACACACACACACACACACACACACACATATATATATATATATATATATATATAATATATATGCATATGCACACTCAAACATTCACACTGTGTGTCTATCTGTATGTTTTTTCTTTCTTTTCTTTCTTTCTTTCTTTTGTTTGTTTGTTTGTTTTTGTGTGTGTGTTTGTGCGAGAGTGTGTATCTAACGGTTCGTGTGTACGTATGTGCATCTATCTGTTTGTGTGTGTCTGTATGTGAGTGTCTATCTGCATATGTATGGAAGCGTGTGTGTACATGTGTGTGCGTGCACGCCCGCGCGTGTGCATGAGACGAATTAGTACAACACTGCTGAAGATGAAAACAACAGAATAATGTGAAGTGTGTACCCCAGTGGTTAAAGTACTCACTTTGAACGAGAGAAACTCTGATTCATATCGCAAATGAGACAGGTAAATGTTTTCCCCCACCTCTCCACTAACCACCAAATTGTAACTGGAGCTTTAGGTATTAGTCTTCCAAAGGAGATGCTAAACCAAGGTCCTGTGTGCAGCATGCATTCAACGCACGTTTAAGAACCCACGGTAATAAAGAAATGGTCCCTTGGCATATTCACGTACAATAATCAACTTTTAGAGATTAAAAAAGCTATACACCCATACAG
>JAPXFY010000022.1:69504089-69521589 GCA_030674185.1 Monoplex corrugatus
CTATATGGCTACAATGGGTGTAGCCCATTCTACTACACAAGGCTATAGGTCACAATGGATGTAGTCTCTTTACACAAATCTATAGGGTCAGTGGGTGTAGCCTATTCACCTACTGCACGAAGCTATAGGGTCACAATGGATGTAGCCTATTTACACAAAGCTGTAGGGTCTGGGTGTAGCCCAATTCACCTACTACACAAAGCAATAGGGTCACAATGGATGTCGCCTATTTACACACAAAGCTAGAGGACACAGTGGGTGTAACCTATTCTCCTACTACACAAAGCTACAGGTCACACTGGATGTAGCCTATTTCACACAAAAGCTATAGGGCCACAGCGGGTGTAGCCTATTCACCTACTACACAAAGTTACAGGGCACAGTGGGTGTAACCTATTCACCTACTACACAAAGCTATAGGGTCACAATGGATGTAGCCTATTTACACACAAATCTGTAGGATAAGTACGTGTGGCCTATTTACCGACTTCACAAAGCTAAAACGCTGACATGCCCCAAAATTCGGTCAGTGTCGTTAAGCTTTTTCACCTCGACGCTCAGTTCCTCTTGAACTAGCTGGTGTGGTTTACACAGAGGAAGAATATATATTAACCCTTTGTCTATCTGTCCGTAGAGTATGCCACGCTGTTACCTATGATAGCAAAGCAAAAACTTACCTTTCGATTCCCTCAGACAATCCTGCAAAAAACGGTCTGCTCTGTCAGTGCCAGCATGAAGCTGTAAGCCGCGGTAAATTCTAGTGTCTGTGGTTCTTCATCATTTATGTCTGACGCATCATAGCTGTACGATTTTTTATAAACCAACAGAAAGTTCTCTGTCTGAAGTTTACAATGAGTACAACACACCGGAGAAAGGAGAAAGTAATCTGCACTTAAGAAATGTTTACATTCACGCCATGCTACAGACTTTTTCAACAGGCTCGTGCTCCGACAACGAATAAAGCTTCAACTTTCATACATGCTGTGTGATGCGTGGAACTATTCTGACCATTCATAATTAGCATTTTTAAAAGTTCAGTCTAGCCACTACTGGTATTGTCATCATCAGGTGCCTTGCTGCATGGTGTTGGCGATCATGGACTTCCATCTGTCTCTATCTCTTGTTGCCTCAAGCATCTCTTCCACCCTCTTTGTCCTCAGCCAATCTGGAAGTCCGTTTAGTATCTTCTCCCTGGGTCTACCTGGTGCTCTCTTCCCATCCAGCGTTCCCGTAGTGACCAGGTGCTCCAATTCCCCCCTCCTCATAAAATGGCCTACAAATGTTGCCTGTCTTTTCCTAATCTTCCTTATGAATGATTTTCTTGTGTCTGCCTCCATCACGACTAGTCTCGTTTGTTTTCTTTGCTGTCCATGGAACTCTCAACATTCTTCTTAGAAACCACATCTCAGCTGCCTCAATTTTGTTCTGGCTTTGCTTGTTGACTGTCCACACCTCGCAACCATACAACAGTATTGGTTCTATATAACATTCAAGAACTCTCTTCCTGATGTTAATTGATAGGCATTTGTTGGTAAGAATGCATGTCATCTTCTTGAATGCTGTTTTGGCGTGGCTGCCTCAATTGACTTTTCTGATGTACATCTGCCGTCTGGTGAAATGATCATTCCCAGGTATTTAAACTTATCAACCTGTGTCAAGGTCGTGCCATTTGCTGTTATTTTGCATGAGGGGATTTCATGTTTTTTACTGATCACCATGACTTCAGTCTTCCTGCTGTTTAGTTCCAACCCTTTACCTTTGCTTTCTATTTCTAGTATATTCACAAGGTATTGTAGGTCTCTTTCGTTTTCTGCAATTAGCACAGTGTCATCTGCATATCGAATGTTGTTTATCATTTTTCCTCCAATCTTTAATCCAGGGTCTTCCTCTAGATTTCTCATGATGTTTTCGTTGTAAAGTGAAAACAGATCCGGTGACAAAACACAACCTGTCTGACTCCTCTTTTGATGTTTTGGAAAGAGCTGATATCGTTTTCTATTCTCATTGCAGCTGTTTGTTCCCAATACATATTTCTGATTATTCGCAGATCTTTTCCATCAATATTGAGTCTTTCTAGTTGGTTGATCAATTCTTCATGTCTTACCCAATCGAAAGCCTTGGTATGATCAACAAAGCATTGATATAAATCCTTGTTTATCTGGATTGACCTCTCTATGATAGTTCTTAGGATGTATATGGCATTAATAGTTCCTTTCCCTTCCACAAATCCACACTGTTCATCTGCTATTTCTCTTTTGATTCATGATTATTCTTAATGGAATTTTTGTTACATGACTCATCAAATTGATTGTGCAATGGAGTTCACATTCTATAGCCCCTGTCTTCTTTACAAGAGCAATGAAAATTGATTTTGACATATCTTTGGGGATTTTTCCAGTATTGTAAATTTCATTTAGGAGGACTATTATTTTTTCAATACCAAATTCCTCCAGGGCTTCAATCATCTCTGTCATAATGTTGTCTGGTCCTGGGGTTTTTCCTGGTTTCATCTTTTTCAGTGCAGTTCTAACTTCATCTTTCATCATGGGTGGTCCTTCAAAGTTCTTTCTTATAATGTGTTCTTCGTTTCTGTCATCTTCAAAAAGGTCTTTAATGTACTTTCCCTATCTGTCTAATGTTTTGTCTTTTTCCATTAAAAGCGTGCCATCTTTCGATTTTAAGCAACCAGTTGATGTGCAGTTCGTCAGTACAAACCCTGAGGATCCGTTTTGTGTCGGTCTTCTATTTCTTTGCATTTTGTTTTCAGTCAAGCTTTATTAGCTTCATTGCACGTATTCCTGATTTCTTTATTTATCCTCCTGTATATCTCCTCGTTTTTCTTTGCTTTCCTCCGTTTCTCCATCAAGCCTAAAATTTCTTTTGTCATCCATTTCTCTTTAGCTTTTCTGTCTACTTCAGGGATTTCATCACAAGCTTCATTTATCGAATTTACTATTGGTATCACTCACCACAATCCGGGTCTCTGGAACATGTGCGCCACAGGCGGCGGGTAATTAGTGTCACTCTTCACTTGCCAGGAAATGCTTCCCTGAGGCAGCAGTGTTTGTACTCCAGTGTACGCACATACATACACACATGCACGCGAGCGTGCACACACGTCTTTCTTTATACACTGCACTGTCAGTTAAGTTTCTGGTTACATGTTTTATACGTGTGTGAAAATAACAATGCAATGAAGTTGGTATGTTATAGCAAATACAATTCTATTTACATTTAGTTATCTGTATAATTAAATATATATATATATATATTCTGCTATCTGAACTCGTCACATATCAGGTCTGTTTGTTGTTTTGTTTTGTTTGTTTGTTTGTTTGTTTGTTTTTGATTGATTGATTGATTTATTTTTTGTTTCTTGGTGGAGTTAACTGTATCAGTGGAGATGCTAGCGTCAGTTGTTCCTTCATCAATATATTCAGTCTGTTACTGTCATTCCTTATTCCCCAGGCCCTCCTGTTTAGCATGTTGACAGTGGCATGAACCCCCTCCCCACCCCCACCCCCACCCCCTGCTGGCCGTGTATAATGTGCAATGTAATGCAGTAGAGAGAGAAACGTGTCCCACGTAACGACTGACAGCCTATCCAATAATGTGCTTTTCAGGTGCGTCTGCTCCAGTGACCTAAAACTTGGGTAAACATGCACCAGGTCGCAGAGCGCTGTCTCACCATTACGTTTTTTGAACTCGTGGGATGAGGGGCCTAGTCCAAGATCTCCGCTATAAAGCCCAGACATAACCTGTGGGTGTTCAGACAGACGGAGGGAATTCTTTGTAAGTAGTCTGTTTTTATCTCTTCTTCTTCTTGTTATTCATTTATTTATTTCCAGAACGAGAGAGAACGCTCGCGTTCAAGTGAACCGATTTAAATCTTTTCTCTCAATGGACGAAGCAGCACGGAAGTTTTAGTGTTTTTCTCCTAATTTTTGTGTTTGTTCGTTTGTGATCTTACATTTACGCTTGACTAAAGGCAGTTGGGCGAACATTTGCGCCTGCCTTTCTGGTTATATTAAATACGCGTTCTTATTCTTTTTTGTGTTTTTTCTGGTTCCTTCCCATGGGGATGCCTGGGGCTCTTTCAGTATAAATAGTATCCCACCGGCAGATGCACATCAGAAATAGCCGGCAGAATCGGCCAAGCCAAAACAGCATTTGGGAAGATGACAGGCATTCTTACCAACAAATGCCTATCAATTAACATCAGAAAGAGAGTTCTTGAATATTATATAGAACCAATACTGCTGTACGGATGTGAGGCATGGACAGTCAACAAACAAAGCCAGAACAAGATTGAGGTAGCCGAGATGTGGTTTCTAAGAAGAATGTTGAGAGTTCCATGGACAACAAAGAAAACAAATGAGACAGTCTTGATGGAGGCAGACACAAGTAGATCACTCATAAGGAAGATTAGGAAAAGACAGGCAATATTTATAGGCCATTTTATGAGGAAGGGGGATTTGGAGCACCTGGTCACAACGGGAAAGCTGGAGGGAAAGAGAGCACCGGGTAGACCCATGGAGAAAATGCTGGACAGACTTGAAGAGTGGCTGGGGACGAGGGGGGTGGGGAGATGCTACAGTCAACTAAAGATAGAGACGGATGGAATTCCATGATTGCCAACGCCATGTGGCGGGGCACCTGATGATGATGAGTATGCCCATCTTCTGGAAATTCTGTGCTAGATATTTCCTCTTTTCTGTCACTCTGTTCGTTTCTTTTTTCCTCCTTTGCTTTCTGTCCTTTCCTCCTATTATTTTCTGCCTTGCTGGTCCATGCACCTGTATGTGTTCGATAAAGGCTTCCGTACGTTCTCTTAGGATTGATAATTGTATTGAGTGCATTTTTGGCTCTAGGTAAAAGAGATATGCCGAAGCAATTTTAGGTAATTCAGCTTTGTTTTTATATGTTGTAGTGTCTTTAGTTATGTTTAAATCTGTATTCTGGTATGTTTTTTGAATCCCTATTCAGGAATGTTTTTAAATCCCCTGTGCGATACATTCGACGGAGTGGTCAACGCCAGGGGCATCTTCTTAGATTATATGCGCGAATGTATTGATATGTGTACTTAATTTTCTTTTCCTTTTTTTACGGTTGAAATATTGTGTATGTTTTGAAGTGGTTATAGCCCTGATGTGGCTGTATGCAGTTGTTGTGTATGGTGTGACGTGGTTATAGCCCTGATATGGCTTGTTTCAGTTGTGTATGGTTGACGTGGTTATAGACCTGTGGTGGCATTGTTTGTTGAGTAGGTTATCTGATACATTTTTGGATCCTGAATTTTTCAGCCTGTATATTTTCTGAGACATGTTGATGCCATTTTATGGCTCTGTTTTGTCACCCAAATTGTCATTGACCTCTCACTTTACGTTTAGTCTGTTTGTTTGTTTGCTTGTTTGTTTGTTTGTTTGTTTGTTTGCTTGTTTGTTTGCTTGTTTGTTTGCTTGTTTGTTTGTTTGTTTGTTTTTTGGTAGTTGTTCCGTTGATCGATTGGTAGTTTGTTTAGAGGGATGCGCCCCACAAAACAAACAATTGAAAAAAAACACAGGACAACAGAATAAAATCTGTTAAAAAGAAAAAAGAAAAAAACAGGACAATAAGAAAATCTGATTAAAAAAATAGAGGACAGGAAAATCAGATATGAAAAGAAAAAATACAGGACAACAAAAATTCTGATTGAAAAAGAAGAACAACCCACAAGTCAACAAGGAAAGCTGATTTAAAATTTTCAACATTCTTCTTACAAACCACATTTTGGTTTGCCTCAATCATGTTCTGGCTTTGCTTGTTGACTGTCCACGCCTCACAACCGTACATCGTTATCGGTTCTATAGAACATTCAAGAACTCTCTTCCTGATGTTAATTGGTAGTTGTAATTAATTGTTAATTGTACTTGGTAGTTGTAGTTAATTGTTAATTGTACTTGGTAGTTGTAGTTAATTGTTAATTGTACTTGGTAGTTGTAGTTAATTGTTAATTGTACTTGGTAGTTGTAGCTAATTGTTAATTGTACTTGGTAGTTGTAGTTAATTGTTAATTGTACTTGGTAGTTGTAGCTAATTGTTAATTGTACTTGGTAGTTGTAGTTTGTTAATTGTACTTGGTAGTTGTAGTTAATTGTTAATTGTACTTGGTAGTTGTAGTTAATTGTTAATTGTACTTGGTAGTTGTAGTTAATTGTTAATTGTACTTGGTAGTTGTAGTTAATTGTTAATTGTTAGAGTTGTCTTCCTTCGCCTAACAGGCTGAGCATTTTTCTCTCGTTTGTTTATATGGATTACTGGTGACTGACTACGTTATTTGCTCTGAAATTTGTATCAGTGTATTCGTGATGGAATGGACGTTATTTTGGTGTGTGTTTTGTGCCTCTCTTCCCCCGAACCTGCGTTTGCTATGGTTCCTGTTTTTGGCCAGACTATCAGGTACAGTTGCAATATTTGATTACACTCGCCCGCCAGTTTATTCCTGCCATGCTTCACACGTGCGTTATCTGGGTCATTCCCTTCCTTTCTCTCTCCCTCCTCCTGCGCTTTTCGTGCCCTCACCATCCCGTTCTTCCATCCACCGACAGTTTCGCCCTTCCCTTTCTACATTCCAGCGAACTCGCTCACATCGGTATTTACACCCCCACCCTCCCACCTGTCAACGTCCTGCCTTGTCGGCTGCTCATTCACCCCTTCTATCCTACAGCTGCAATGAACTGCTAGCAGTGCAACCTGCACCCCTTGATCCAACCTTGAACCTGACATTACGAAGGCTCCGCATCGGTGTGAATCTTCCTCATGTTCGGGGATGCAGGGCGGGGAGAAGAAAGCATAGAAAGATTGCTGTTGCCAGTCGTGCTCCCCCTATCTCTCATGGATCCCCACCTCGCTCTGCTGTTCCATCAAACCTAATTACTTTGCCCCTTTTCAAGCCTGGTTGCTCTGTTAGGTGCCACAAGAAACTGACCCTCTCTGTGTTCAATGCCCGATCAGTGGGTACAGCAGTGAAGAGAACCGCCATCAACGATTTTGTCATTGACAACGATGTCAGTGTGTTGTGTCTGACAGAGACTTGGTTGCTGCCCAGTGGTGATGAGGCCAAGTGTTGTGACTTGTCCCCTCCAGGCTTCAAGACTCTCAGCTTCCCTCGGCAGACCCGTGGTGGAGGCATCGCTTTTGTTGTGTCTGATGCCATTACTTCCTCCATCAGTGCTACCTCGAACTTCTCCTTCCCTCACACTTCATTTGAACTGGCCCAACTTACTCTCTCCCTACCCCAGCTTCTACTTCATGTCTTCTGCTTGTACCGTCCCCCTCCTAACAAAAAGAACCATCTCAAGGACTCACTCTTTCTCGACGAGCTCCCCGATCTACTTGAACATATGAACATGGTTAGAGGCAATTTCATTTTGGTGGGAGACTTTAACTTCCACTGGGATACCCCCTCAAATACATATCCGTCGCGTCTCATGGATCTTCTTGAATCCTTCAATCTATCCCAGGCTGTCACCTCCCCTACCCACAAGTCTGGCCATATCCTCGACTGGATCATTCACCCTGAAGGAGAACTGGTTGAGTCTGTCTCGACCAGCCTGTCCCTGACTTCGGACCACTACCCTGTTCTAGCCATGCTGAACCTCCCTGTTCCCTCTAAGCCTCCCCGCTACATTGAGAAGCGTGACTTGGCATCCATCGACTTTGTGGCTTTTAGATCGGATGTGCTGGCCGCTCTTCAGTCGGCTCCTGCCCTATCTGCCGGGCTGTTCAACAGCCTTCTTCAAGACGTCATGGATCGCCATGCTCCTGTTCTTCGACGGAAAATCTCCACCCGACCACCGTCGCCCTGGTTTCCAGCTGCTGGAGAACAAGTACTGGATGCTAAGCGTGCAAGACGAAGGGCTGAGAGACAATGGCTTAAAAGTGGACTAGAAATTCACAAACAGATAATGCGTGCTGCTAACAATTTAGTAAATACCTTAGTACAACAAGCCAAGTCAGCATATTATAATTCAAAAATCACTGCATGTACTACAACAAAACAACTGTTCAAGGTCACCAATGCATTCATGGGGAGAATAAAATCATCCCCACTTCCTTCGCCTGTCTATCCCTCTAATCTACCACAGAAATTTTGTGACTTTTTTAGTAACAAAATTGAAGATCTTCGTTCAAGCCTCGACTTTCAGTCAGCAATGTTACCAGATGTTCCCTATGACTCTTTCACTGGAAACCTGTTTAATGAATTTAAGCCTGTGACTGAAGCTGTTGTCAGTGAAGTTATTCATAAAACTACCATAAAGACATGTGCACTTGATCCCCTTCCATCTGTTCCTTTTATCCCAATTGATTCACGATTTGCTTCCCTACATCACTGTCATTGTAAATGACTCTCTCACTTCTGGATGTTTTCCTTCTATTCTCAAGACAGCTATTGTTCAACCTCTTCTAAAGAAACCCTCCCTTGATCCTGAAAACCTGAAAAACTACCGTCCTGTTTCCAATCTGTCCTTTCTTTCTGAAGATTATTGAAAATATCGCACTTCTCCAACTCCAGGAACACCTGGATTGCAACAGCCTTCTCTATCCTTTGCAATCTGCCTATCGCTCTGGTCATAGTACAGAGACTGCTCTATTGAAGATTGTGAATGATCTGCTATCTACTCTAGACAATGGTCAGGTGTCCCTTCTCTCTCTTCTTGATCTCTCTTCTGCCTTCGACACTATTGATCACAATACTCTTCTTTCTCGACTTCAGAATATTTTTGGTATCTCTGGCATTGCTCTGTCATGGTTTCAATCCTACCTTTCTGGTCGTGTACAAGTTGTCTCCATAAATGGTGTCTCTTCTAATCCTACCATCTTGAAGTACGGTGTTCCTCAGGGCTCTGTCTTAGGCCCTATTCTCTTTATTTTGTACACTCAGCCCATCTCTGACATTGTAGCCCATCATCACATAATCCCATCACTGTTTTTCTGATGACAACCAAATCTACATGTCTGGCCATCCCTCCACTATCCCTTCTATAATTCAACGCACACAGCTCTGCATTTCTGACATAAAGTCTTGGATGACATGCAACAAACTCCAGCTGAATAATGACAAAACAGAATTTATATTTATTGCATCAAAGCGACTTCTGTCTACTGTGCCTATCCCTGTTTCTATCCAGCTTGAAGACTCGGTAATCCACACTTCCACATCCGTGCGTAATCTTGGAGTTGTACTGGACCAAACTCTTTCCTTCCACAGCCAGGTATCCTCTGTCTGTCGTGCTTGTTACTTAGAACTTCGACGGATCAGTTCTGTGCGTCATCTTCTATCTGAAGAAAGCACTATAACTCTCATTTCTGCACTCATTCTTTCCAGACTCGACTACTGTAACTCGCTTCTTGCTGGCTGCCCCCAAACACTCTTATCCAAATTGCAAAAAGTTCAAAATAACGCTGCTCGCCTTGTACGGAAATGCCCAAGGTCAACTCATGTTTCCCCTCTGCTTCGAACTCTACACTGGCTTCCTGTTCGAAAGCGTATTGACTATAAACTTTCCCTCCTATGCCATAAGTCTCTGGCTGGTCTAGCTCCCCCCTATCTTTGTGATCTCCTGACTGTTTACATTCCCTCCAGAGAGCTACGCTCTTCTACTGATGCCCACCTACTTAGAATCCCACGCGTCCGCAACAAAACTCTTGGTGAACGTGCTTTTTCTTATCAGGCCCCCTCTATTTGGAACAAACTTCCCTTTCCTCTCCGCTCTACCTGTACCCTGTCTTCGTTTAAGTCCAGTCTAAAAACCACTCTTTTTAAATCCTAGCCTGTAGTTCTGTACTCTTACTTCAGCTGCCACCTTGAAATCTGTGCCCGCGCGCGTGTGTGTGTGTGCGGGTGTGTGTGTGTGTGTGTGTGTGTGTGTGTGTGTGTGTGTGCGGGTATGTGTGTGTGTGTGTGTGTGTGTGTGTGTGTGTGGGTGTGTGTGTGGTGTGTGTGTGTGTGTGTGTGTGTGTGTGTGTGTGTGTGTGTGTGTGTGTGTGTGTGTGTGCGTGTGCGTGTGTTGTGTGTGCGTGTGTGTTTACTGTAAGCGCTTAGGGCTTTTTTTAGATTAAGCGCCATAAATGTTCACTATTATTATTATTATTATTAATTGTACTTGGTAATTGTAGCTAATTGTTAATTGTACTTGGTAGTTGTAGTTAATTGTTAATTGTACTTGGTAGTTGTAGTTAATTGTTAATTGTACTTGGTAGTTGTAGTTAATTGTTAATTGTACTTGGTAGTTGTAGTTAATTGTTAATTGTACTTGGTAGTTGTAGCTAATTGTTAATTGTACTTGGTAGTTGTAGTTAATTGTACTTGGTAGTTGTATTTAATTGTTAATTGTACTTGGTAGTTGTAGTTAATTGTTAATTGTACTTGGTAGTGGTAGTTAATTGTTAATTGTACTTGGTAGTTGTAGTCAATTGTTATTGTACTTGGCCAAGTCACAAAATCTGCAACCATCCCCGTTTTCGATAACAGAAGGATCTTCAGTGACTCAAGGTGAAGGACGCACCAGGTGTCAAGCCATTTGTCAGTATATCATGACCTACATGAAGTAATCTGACAAGACACACGTTTTGTAAATCCAAATGTAGAAGTACATTGTCATAGCCGACCAAGGGAGGTAAGGAAGGATTGTCTCCCTTGCAAAGGTAAAAACAACGAACCACAAGAGACACATGAATTAATAAATAGGCATTTTATTCGTCAAAATAATCTGGTTCAAAATGCAACTAAATAAATACATACATAAGTAAGTGAGTATGTAAGTAAATACGTGAATAAATAAGTGAATAAAACAAAACACACTAATAGAACTTTTACTTGACAGAATAAGTTGGTCTGAATTATAAATAAATGATAAACACACACATAAAACAGACAAATAGACCATTTACTCCATGAAATAAACTACCTGCTCTTAAATGCAAATAATGATTAAATAGATGAATACACAAAACAGATAAATAGACCTTTTTCTTGATAAATTAACCATCTGATCTAAAATGCAAACAATTAAATGATTAATCAAATGAATGGATGAATAGATAGATAAATAAATATAAATAAATAAATAAATAAATGAATCAGACAAGTAGATCTTCAACTCAACAGAATGAGCGATCTGGTCTAAATTATATACACATACATAACACACTCACCTGCATGATGATAAGTGCACATGAATAATATGCTCTCTATAATTTTCCATTGCTCTTATTCTTTCTCCCCATTTATAGCCGTGTGTGTGTGTGTGTGTGTGTGTGTGTGTGCGTGCGTGCGTGCGTGTGTGTGTGTGTGTGTGTGTGTGTGTGTGTGTGCGCGGTGTGTGTGTGCGTGCGTGCGTGTGTGCGCGTGCGTGCGTGTGTGTCTGTTTCAGCACTTAGATTTGATTTTATCAAGATTTTGTGCTATAGAAATATTGTAATTATTATTATTATTATTAATATTTTCAGCACACACACTCACTCACACACACACACACACTCACTCACTCACACACACACTCATTCACTCACACACACACACACTCACACACACACACACCACACACACACACACCACACACACACACACACACACACAACACACACACACACACACAACAAACACAACACACACACACACACACACACACACACACACACACAACACACACACAATGCACGCTATGTCAAAATGCCCAAATACACATAGAAAAGAAAGGGACTTGTTGCACCTGTGCACCCCAAAAAACATTTCAAACGAACGTGAATGCCTCAATACTACTTCTCGTTTTTTTTCTTCTTCTTTTTTCCTCTCTGTCTCTGTCTCTGTCTATATGTCTGTCTGTCTGTCTCTCTATATATATAAATATATATATACATCCCCTCTCTCTGTCTCCCTCTCCCTCTCTTTCTCTCTCTTCCCTTTCTCTTCCCTCTTTCTGTCTGTCTCTCACTCTGTCTCTCTCTCCCTCTCTTTCTCTCTCTCTGTCTATGTGTTCTCTCTCCCCCTTCCTACTCTCTATCTCTCTCTCTTTGTCTCTGTCTGTTTCACTCTCCCTCTCTCTCCCCATCTCTTGCTCTCTCTTCCCTGTCTCTCTTTGTCTCTCTGTCTCTTTGTGTGTCTCTCTCTCCTTTCTCTCTCTCCCCTCTCTATATCTCTGTCTCTCTCCTCTCTCCTCTCTGTCTCTCTCTCCCTCTCTCTCTGTCCCTCTGTCTCTCTCTCCCCTTCGCTCTCTCTATCTGTCTGCCTGTCTCTCTCTCTCTCTGTGTCTGTCTCTTTCTGTCTGTCTGTCTGTCTCCTTCTCTCTCTGTGTCTCTCTGTCTGTCTGTCTGTCTGTCTCCCTCTCTCTCTCTCTCTCTCCCCTCCACTCTCTCTCTCTCTTTCTGTCTGTCTGTCTGTCTGTCTCTCTCCCTCTCTATATCTCTGTCTCTCTCTTTTTCTGTCTGTCTGTCTGTCTGTCTGTCTCTCCCTATCTCTGTTTCTCTCTCTCTCTCTCACTTCCTCTCTCTATCCCTCCCTCTCTCTCCTCCCATTTCTCCCCCCCCCTTCTCTCTCTCTCTTTTTTTTCTTTTTCTTTCTACTTTTTCCTGTTGGCGAGAGAGTCTCTACATTAGAATCACTTCACAAAGAGAAACATCACTTGGCGTATAATTTGACTGGGAGCTTTTCCATTAAATTCACTCGTCAGTCGGCAAGTGGTGAAGACAGAACCTGTCCTCTATGTCATTCAGTTCGTTTTCTGTCTAAACAAAACCATTTCCGTTTGCCATACTTCTCGCTGTCGTATTTTCCCTATTCATTCCACCATTTATGTGTATATTGGCTATGTATTATGTATGTATGTATTATGTATGTATGTATGCGTGTGTGTATGTATGTATGTATGTATGTATATATGTATGTATGTATATATGTCCGTACACTCCATCAGTGCGGCAAAGTAAAAGAACTAGAACACGAGCTGAGACGCTACCAATGGGACATTGTGGGTATATCGGAAGTAAGATGGACAGGCTTCGGAGAAGCAATCACAGAGGAAGGACACAAGATGTGGTACAGTGGCGAAGAGTCACGACATGAAAATGGCGTAGCTTTCATCGTACGCAAAGAAGTCATTGGATGCATCATGAGCTGCACGCCTGTCAACAGCAGAATCATCAGCATTCGGGTGTCAGCCAAACCAAAGAACATCACCATCATACAAGTGTATGCTCCAACTACCAGCCACGAAGACCAGGTGGTTGAAGAATTCTATGAGAAAATAGAAGACACCATCGGAAAAGCCCCCAGGAAAGACATCATCATAGTTCAGGGGGACTTCAACGCCAAAGTCGGCCCAGATGCCTACAAAAACTGGGCTGGAACAGTGGGTCAATTTGGCACAGGGGAAACTAATGACAGGGACTTCGCCTTCTGGAGTTTGCCTGCACCCAACGGCTCACCATTGCCAACACCCTCTACCCCCACAAACTGTCAAGAAGAACAACCTGGCATGCGCCGAACGGAAAGACTCACAACCAGATCGACTTTGTCCTCACACCGCGGCGCTTCAAATCAAGCATTAATAAAGCAAAGACGAGGACATACCCTGGAGCTGATATAGGCAGCGACCACGACCTCGTGCTGCTCACAATGAAGATCAAATTGAAAAAGAAGTACCAAGCTGCGCAGCCACGCATCAAGTTTGACCTGGAAAAGCTAAAAGATCCAGAGATAGAAGAGGCATTCCAGGCACAGCTCGGGGGCGGTTCGCGGCACTCAACTTCCTGGACAGCGACATCAACGACCTCACAAACAACTTTGGTGAGGCAGTCCGTGAAACAGCAGAGGAGGTACTGGGGCGACAGAGGAAGAAACACCAAGCATGGATCTCAAATGACATCCTTGACCTCTGCGACAACAGAAGATCACTGAAGAAGACGAAAAACTCCAGCCCTGAAGAAGCCGCACAGTATCGTAAAACCAACAACCTTGTAAAGAAGAAAATGATTGAAGCCAAAGAACAATGGATCAACAACCAGTGTGAGAACATCGAGAAAGGCATGAAAAAAGGAAACAGCAAACATGCCTTCACCACACTGAAAAACCTTACCAAGATGCAGCAAAACAGATCGTCAGTCATCGAGGATACCTCAGGCGAGCTGCTGACAGAAAGCTCCGCTGTTCTGAACAGATGGACGCAGTACTGCCAAGAACTATACAACTACCCAATACAGCCAGATGACAGTTTGTTTCAGGGGGACTCAACACCATTGAGGGAATCCTCACCGCTACCAGTGATGAGAGAAGAAGTGGAAGAAGCCATCCGCAGCCTACCAGCAGGGAAATCACCTGGAGCAGACAATATCCCAGCAGAGCTGCTCAAACATGGAGGGAATGATTTGGTCACTCGTGTAACATCGATTTGTCAGAAGATCTGGGAGACAAAACAGTGGCCCACAGAATGGACTCAATCACTCATCATCCCCCTGCCCAAAAAGGGAAATATGCGCCAATGCCAGAACTACAGAACAATAAGTCTCATTAGCCACACCAGCAAGATCATGCTCAGAGTCATATTGAATCGACTGAAGAAAGAAGCGGAAGAACACCTTGCGGAAGAACAAGCTGGATTTAGGGCGGGCAGAAGCACAGTAGAACAGATCTTCACCTGCCGGATAATGATGGAGAAACATCTGCAGCATCAGAGAGACCTGTTCCACAACTTCATAGACTTTAAAAAAGCATTCGACAGGGTGTGGCATAAGGGTTTGTGGCAGGTGCTAAGAAAGTTTGGCATAGAGGAAGGTCTCGTCCAAACCATCCAGGCGCTGTATAACACTGCCAGCAGCGCAGTTCTCCTCAACAACCAGATAGGGGACTACTTCAAGACCACAGTTGGAGTCCGTCAAGGCTGCCTACTCTCTCCCGTGCTGTTCAATCTAAATAAAATAAATGAATCAGACAAGTAGATCTCCACTCAACAGAAGAGCGATCTGGTCTAAATTATATACACAAAATAACACAGCTAGCTCCACCTGCATTCTTCTGTCTGTCTCTCTATATATAAAAATTAATAAATCCCCTCTCCTGTCTCCCTCCCCCTTTTTCTCTCTCTTCCCTTTCTCTTCCCTCTTTCTGTCTGTCTTTTCACTCGTCTCTCTCTCCCTCTCTTTCTCTCTCTCTGTCTATGTTTTCCCTCTTCCCCCCCTTCCACTCTCTATCTCTCTCTCTTTGTCTCGTCGTTTCACTCCCCCCTCTCTCTCCCCATCTCTTCTCTCTTTTCCCTTTTCTTTGTCTCCTGTCTCTTTGTGTGTCCCCTTCCTTTCTCTCTTCCCCTCTTAACTCTGTCTCTCCCCTCTCTCCCCCCGTCTCTCTCCCCCTCTTCTCTGTCCCCTCTTCTCTCCGTCCCCCTTCGCTCTCTCTATCTGTCTGCCTGTCTCTCCCCCTCTCTGTGTCTGTCTCTTTCCGTCTGTCTGTCTGTCTCCTTCTCTCTCTGTGTCTCTCGTCTGTCTGTCTGTCTGTCTCCCTCCTCTCTCTCTCCCCTCCACTCTCTCTCTCTTTTTTCTGTCTGTCTGTCTGTCTGCTCTCTCTCCCTCTCTATTCTCTGTCTCTCTCTTTTTCTGTCTGTCTGTCTGTCTGTCTGTCTCTCCCATCTCTGTTTCTCTCTCTCTCTCCCCACTTCCTCTCTCTATCCCTCCCTCTCTCTCCTCCATTTCTCCCCCCCCCTTCTCTCTCTCTCTTTTTTTTTCTTTTTCTTTCTACTTTTTCCTGTTGGCGAGAGAGTCTCTACATTAGAATCACTTCACAAAGAGAAACATCACTTGGCGTATAATTTGACTGGGAGCTTTTCCATTAAATTCACTCGTCAGTCGGCAAGTGGTGAAGACAGAACCTGTCCTCTATGTCATTCAGTTCGTTTTCTGTCTAAACAAAACCATTTCCGTTTGCCATACTTCTCGCTGTCGTATTTTCCCTATTCATTCCACCAATTTATGTGTATATTGGCTATGTATTATGTATGTATGTATTATGTATGTATGTATGCGTTGTGTGTGTATGTATGTATGTATGTATGTATATATGTATGTATGTAATATTGTCCCGTACACTCCATCAGTGCGGCAAAGTAAAAGAACTAGAACACGAGCTGAGACGCTACCAATGGGACATTGTGGGTATATCGGAAGTAAGATGGACAGGCTTCGGAGAAGCAATCACAGAGGAAGGACACAAGATGTGGTACATTTGGCGAAGAGTCACGACATGAAAATGGCGTAGCTTTCATCGTACGCAAAAGAAGTCATTGATGCATCATGAGCTGCACGCCTGTCAACAGCAGAATCATCAGCATTCGGGTGTCAGCCAACCAAAGAACATCACCATCATACAAGTGTATGCTCCAACTACCAGCCACGAAGACCAGTGGTTGAAGAATTCTATGAGAAAATAGAAGAAAACCATCGGAAAAGCCCCCAGGAAAGACATCATCATAGTTCAGGGGGACTTCAACGCCAAAGTCGGCCCAGATGCCTACAAAAACTGGGCTGGAACAGTGGGTCAATTTGGCACAGGGGAAACTAATGACAGGGGACTTCGCCTTCTGGAGTTTGCCTGCACCCAACGGCTCACCATTGCCAACACCCTCTACCCCCACAAACTGTCAAGAAGAACAACCTGGCATGCGCCGAACGAAAGACTCACAACCAGATCGACTTTGTCCTCACACCGCGGCGCTTCAAATCAAGCATTAATAAAGCAAAGACGAGGACATACCCTGGAGCTGATATAGGCAGCGACCACGACCTCGTGCTGCTCACAATGAAGATCAAATTGAAAAAGAAGTACCAAGCTGCGCAGCCACGCATCAAGTTTGACCTGGAAAAGCTAAAGATCCAGAGATAGAAGAGGCATTCCAGGCACAGCTCGGGGGGCGGTTCGCGGCACTCAACTTCCTGGACAGCGACATCAACGACCTCACAAACAACTTTGGTGAGGCAGTCCGTGAAACAGCAGAGGAGGTACTGGGGCGACAGAGGAAGAAACACCAAGCATGGATCTCAAATGACATCCTTGACCTCTGCGACAACAGAAGATCACTGAAGAAGACAAAAACTCCAGCCCTGAAGAAGCCGCACATTATCGTAAAACCAACAACCTTGTAAAGAAGAAAATGATTGAAGCCAAAGAACAATGGATCAACAACCAGTGTGAGAACATCGAGAAAGGCATGAAAAAAGGAAACAGCAAACATGCCTTCACCACACTGAAAAACCTTACCAAGATGCAGCAAAACAGATCGTCAGTTCATCGAGGATACCTCAGGCGAGCTGCTGACAGAAAGCTCCGCTGTTCTGAACAGATGGACGCAGTACTGCCAAGAACTATACAACTACCCAATACAGCCAGATGACAGTTTGTTTCAGGGGGACTCAACACCATTGAGGGAATCCCACCGCTACCAGTATGAGAGAAGAAGTGGAAGAAGCCATCCGCAGC
>JAPXFY010000022.1:69529089-69537991 GCA_030674185.1 Monoplex corrugatus
GGGGGGGGGGCAAATAGGCATAAGTATATTCTTGTGCGTTTTCCTGTTTCAGCAGTTAGCTTAAGTCTCTCCTTTTGTTTGGTTTGGTTTGGTTTGTTGTTGTTGTTGTTGTTGTTGTTGTTGTTGCTGTTGTTGTTGTTGTTGTTGTTTTTGAATACACTTAAGCGTAAGTGCTTTCTTCTCTTTCTTTTTCGACAATCAGTATCAGTCACACTTGTTTTTGTTTGTTCGTTTGTCGTTGTTGTTTTGTGTGTGTGTTAAAAGATCCCAAGTCAGTTAAAAATTGTGACAAGCAGGGTATTGCTCGGCTGCTTTGGTATAAACCACTAGAGAGATAGATTGATTTCCCAGGTCCCACCCCTTACAGACCAACTAGCCTTCTTGCCTTTCTAAAGTCTTGGTTAAAAAAGAAATGTAAATATAAATATAAATTCAAAGCGAGAGAGAGGGTAGCACAACAAGCGTAAAACCCTTCTCTCTGTTCAAATAACCTTAAACGTGTTCGCTTTGACAAACAGACCCCGGGGCTGTCCTACATTTAATCTACACTGAAAAAAGAGCAGCGTTGATGCTCCCACTAACAATTTGGTGTGTGTGTGTGTTTGACATTTTTATTGATAAAAATTATACAAGTACACTCTAGGTCATTTTACCTAAAAAAAAATGTTGACATTGTTATTATGGTACCGCGAGCAATACTTATGAGTATATTCTTAGTTTGTTCATCTTTAAAAAAAAAGTGTTCTAATAGTTCCAGTTTCAAAACCAAATACACAGGTGACAGTTTTATGGGGTTATGCAATAACCATTATCATTCCGCTTACTTATGTAATACTGTTCCATGTTCTCTAAATATTTCTGATAGTTCCAGTTTCTGTAAAAACAACAACTCATAACCCAATACCCTGGTAAATCTGCTAACCTAGTACCATGGTGATCTCATGAGCAATCCAAACCCTTTGGGGTATGAGATGACTCGGTGACCTGGTAAACCACTAACCTAGTGACGTCATGACCTACTGAGCCAAACCCCAACCCCACGATCCCGATCCCTGTGAGGGGTGAGAGGCCCCTGACCATACTACTGTTGTTGTTGTTGTTTGTTGTTTTTGTGGGGTAGGTAATATATTATATGTTTACGGTTAAAGGTATATCAGATTATGTATGTTATAGAGAGAGAGAGAGAGAGAGAGAGAGAGAGAGAGAGAGAGAAGACAGAGAGACAGACAGACAGACGTAAGAAGAAAAAGGAAACAGAAAGAAAAAGAATAAGAAGAAGAGACGACAACGACGAATGTGTAGAAGAAGAAGAGAGAAGAAGAAGAAGAAGAAGAAGAAGAAGAGAGAAGAAGGAGAAGGGAAGGGAAGGAGAAGAAGAAGAAGAAGAAGAAGGAAGAAGGAGAGGAGAAGGAGAAGGTGGAAGAAGAAGAAGAAGAAGAAGAAGAAGAAGAAGAAGAAGAGAGAAAGAAGAAAGAAAGAAGAAGAAGAAGAAGAAGAGAAGAAAAGAAGAAGAAGAAGAAGAAGAAGAAGAAGAAGAAGAAGAAGAAGAAGAAGAAGAAGAGAAGAAGAGAGAAGAAGAAGAAGAAGAAGATGATGATGATGACGATGAAGAAGATGAAAAATAGGTATGTCGGGCATGCATATCATTACGAATTTAATTTTCATACTGAGCACGTTTTTCATCGATCAAAAGTATTGTCGCCTTAATTCTCATAAATATTTCACACCTGATAGTTTTTGCAACTAAAGGGAGATCACGTACGGATTCTTCTTTTCCTCCTCCTCCTCCTCTCCTCCGTGTCCTTCTCCTTCTTCTTTTTCTTCTTTTTTCCTTCTTCTTCTTCTTCTCTCTTTCTGTCTGTCTGTCTCTGTCTGTCTATCTGTCTGTCTTGTCTGTCTGTCTGTCTGTCTCTTTATCTCTCTGTAAGTCTGCCTGTCAATATCTCTCTCTCTCTGAGTCTCTGTCAGTCTCTTTCTCTCTCTGTCTGTCTGCCTGTCAGTCTCTCTTTCTCTCTTCTCTCCCCCTCTCTCCCCTCTCTCTCTCTCCCCTCTCTCTCTCAGTCTATGTGTTTCAGTCTCTCTATCTGTCTGTCTGCTCCTGCCAGTCTCCCCCCCCCCCCCACTCTCTCTCCTCTGTGTCTCTCTCTCTCTCTTTCATTCTGTCTTCTGTCTATCTCTCTGTCTCTCTCTGTCTTCTTCTTCTGTCTGTCTGTCCTCTCGTTCCCTCCTTCTTCACCTTCTTCTCTCTCTCTCTCTTTCTTTTTCTCGTTTTAAGCCTCAGTGACAATATTTATTACAACAACAAAAAATCTGAGTAACAAAGACAGGTCAGTTACTCGATATAACCTCGATCGGAACAGATTCCATGAGTATTAATATCACTGATGCCATGTGATAGAGAAGATCCAAGACGATTATGACAGATAGACAGATACACAGACAGACAGACAGATAGATAGATAGATAGATAGACAGATAGATAAATTTATAGATAGACAGACAGACATATAGACAGATAGATAGATAGACAGACAGATAGACAGACAGATAGACAGACAGACAGACAGACATATAGATAGATAGATAGAAAGATAGATAGATAGATAAATAGACAAACAGACAGGTAGATAGACAAACAGACAGATAGATAGATAGCCAAACAGACAGGTAGATAGATAGACAAACAGACAGACAGATAGATAGATAGATAGACAGACATATAGAGAGATAGACAGGCAGACAGATAGATAGATAGATAGACAGACAGACAGATAGATAGATAGACAAACAGACAGATAGATAGACAAATAGACAGATAGATAGATAGACACACAGACAGACAGATATATAGATAGATAGATAGATAGACAGACAGATAGACAGACAGACAGACAGATAGATAGATAGATAGATAGACAGACAGACAGACAGATAGATAGATAGATAGATAGATAGATAGATAGACAGACAGATAGACAGACAGACAGACAGACAGACAGATGGATAGATAGATAGATAGATAGATAGATAGACAGACACAGATAGATAGATAGACAAACAGACAGATAGATAGACAAATAGACAGACAGATATATAGATAGAGAGATAGACAGATAGACAGATAAGACAGACAGACAGACAGATATATTGATAGATAGATAGACAGACAGACAGATAGATAGATAGATAGATAGATAGATAGATAGATAGATAGACAGACAGACAGACAGATAGACAAATAGACAGATAGACAGACATATAGATAGATAGTCAGATAGACAGACAGATAGGTAGATAGATACACAAGCAATATTGATAGGACATTCATTATTTCTATGAGGCAAGAGAAATTAGAGCACCTAGTCACAACAGGAAAGCTAGAGGGAAAAAGAGCGCCAGTTATACCCAGGGAGAAAATACTGGACTGACTTGCGTGGATGAGGACGGAAAAGATAGGCGGTATACTTGCATCGTCAAAACATATATTCGTATGGAGGACCATAATCACCAACGGCATGCGGCAGGGCACATTATGATGATGATGATGATGATGATGATGATGATGATGATGATGATAATGATGATGATGTTGGTGTGTATCAATTTTAGTACTCACGCACACAACATAATCAACATCACAATTCCAGATTCTTGAACTTTTCCCTTGTATTTCTGATTTTGCAGAAATATATGGTTCCTACTTGAGCTACCTGCGGCAAATGGCGGAATTCCAGCGGCAGAATCCTCGTGTGCCTATCTGCAATATGGCCTTTGAAGATGTGAAAAAGGTGGTGATTGTTGTTGTGTTTGTTATTGCTGTTTAAAGCCCAGCCGACTGCGTAGAGCCAACAAAGATTGATGTATTGGTCATATTTCCTCGAGAGTAGGGTGCTCATTTGAGTCATTGCTCAAAAATCTAGAGAGGCTGATGCCAAGATAATCTCGCTTTCTCACTCTCTTTTTTTTTTTTTTACACACTACACATTTTTTGGACACAAATCAACGTTTCGTTGGCACGGCATTCAAGAAAGATAATTCCTGCATTTCTCTTAATAAATTACTTGAAAGAGTTATCCCCCTCTAACTGTAACCAAAACTTTCATAACGATGCATTTCACTCTCACTTGCGCCAACTACAACTGTCACTTTTTACAGATAGAAACTATATCTTTCTTAATTAAAATAACTCACTTGGATTGAGCATGATGGTGAAAGAACGATCGGTATGCATGTGTGTGTGTGTGCGTGCGTGCGTGTGTGTGTCTGTGTGCCCATGTGTGTGTGTATGTGTGTGTGTGTGTGTGTGTGTGTGTATGTGTGTGTGTGTGTTAATCACAGAGAGAGTGTGTGTGTGTGTCTGTGTGTGTCTTTGAGAGATACCTACAGAGAGAGAGTGTGTGTGTTTTTTCTCTCTCTCTCTGTATATGTATGTGTGTGGCGCGTGTTTGTTTGTTTATCATATATGGACAAAATGGATCCTCAGGGTATGTACATACGAATTGAAGAAATTGTCCCCAAGAAAAATACATGTACCAGGTAGACCCAGGGAGAAAATGCTAGACGGACTTGCGGAGTGGCTGAAGACAAGGAGGGTGGAAGAGATGCTTGGGGCAAGAGATAGAGACAGATGGAGGTCCATGATCGCCAACGCCATGCGGCAGGGCACCTGATGATGATGATGATGATGTATATGTGTGTGCGCGCGTGTGTGTATGCGTGCGTGCGTGTGTGTGTGTGTGTGTGTGTATGTGTGTGTGTGTGTGTGTGTGTGTGTGAAACGGAGAGAGAGAGAGTGTGTGTGTTTCTCTCTGTATGTATATGTATGTGTGTGTGTGTGCGTGTGTGTGTGTTTATAACATGTCTGTGCGTGTGTGTGTTCGTGCATGTGTGTGTGTGTGTGAGGGAGAGACAGACACAGACAGACAGACAGACAGACACAGAAACACACACACACACATACACACACACACACACACACACACACACACACACACACACACACACACACACACACACACACACACACACACACACACACACACACACACACAGACAAAATGTGTTTCTCTGTGTATGTATATATGTGTGCATGCGTGTTTGTGTGTGTTTATTATGTGTTTGAGCGCGCGAGTGCACGAGTGTATATGTGTGCACGCGCACTCGTGTGTTTACGTTTATACGCTGTGTCCAACAGGAGCCAGTGGAGTGCGTGAAACAGCTGGCCAAGTTCTTGGAACTGGAGGTGAGTGATGAGCTATGCTCCCAGATAGCTGAGGCCTGCAGCTTCCAGAACATGAAGAAGGAGCAAGAGAGAAAAAAGTTCCCCCAAGTGACCTCGAGCTCATCGTCCCAGCAAGACGCGAAGGACGGCTTTACGTCTGTTATGCAGTCTATCTTCCGCAAAGGTGGGTGACTCTTCTTGTCATCCGTTCCCCTCTCTCTTGTCAGCTTTGCTTGTGAGGTTTTCTGATTTGAGTTTGTTTTGTTTTGGGTTTGGAATGGGTTGGGGTGGGGTGGGTTGCGATGGGTTTGGATGGATTAGGTCATGTTGGGTTTGGATGGGTTGGAATGGGTCAGGTTGGGTTTGGATGGGTCAGATGTGGTTTGGATGGGATGGGTCGGGTTGTGTTGCGATGGGTCAGTTTCCTTTGGGATAAATCTGGTTGGGCTGCGGTAAGTTAGGTTAGGTTGGGATAGGTCAGTTGGGTTGAGATAGGTGGGTTGGATTGGCAAAGGTCAGTTGTTAGATTGGGACAGGTCAGGCTGGGTTGGGTTGGGATAGGTTTGGTGGGGTTGGGTTAGGTTGAATTGGGTTGGGAAGGGATGGGTCAGGTTGGCCTGGGAAGGGATGGGTTAGGTTGAATCAAGATAATTCAGGTTGGGTCAGAATGGGTCAGGTTGGGTTTGAATGGATTGGAATCAGTCAGGCTGGATTGAATGGTCAGGTTGGGATGGGTCAGGTTGGGATGGGTGAGGTTGTTTTGGATGGGTCAGGTTGGTTTGGGTCAGGTTGGGATGGGTCAGATTAGGATGGGTCAGGTTCAGGTGGTGAGGTTAGGATAGGTGAGGTTAGGATGGGTCAGGTTGGATTGGTCAAGTTGGTTTGGGTCAGGTTGGGATGGGTTAGGTTGGTTTGGGTTAGGTTGAGATGGGTCAGGTTAGGATAGGTCAGGTTAGGATGGGTAAGATTGACATGGGTCAGGTTGGTTGGGGTCAGGTTGGGATGGGTCAGTTTGGTTTGGGTAAGGTTGAGATGGGTCATGTTAGGATGGGTCAGGTTAAGAAGGGGCAGGTTAGCATGGGTCAGGTTAGGATGGATCAGATCAGGTTGGGTTGGGTCAGGTTAGGATGGGTCAGGTTAGGATGGGTCAGGTTGAGATGTGTCAGGTTGGGATGTGTCAGTATGGGTTGGGTCAGGTTGGTTGGGATGGGTCAGATTGGGTTGGGTCTATTTGGTTGGGATGTGTCAGGTTAGGATGAGTCAGGTTGGTTAGGATGGGTCATCTTAGGATGGGTCAGGTTGGGATGGGATAGTTCAGGTTGGGTTGGTAAGTTTATCACCCTACAACTTCGAATCTGCCACTGAAACTGGACAATTCTTCTCCATGTGTCGACACCAAACCTTCAGTCAATGTCAGAAATTTGATTGACATTCCTCTTCTTCCTGCTGCTGCCACTTCTCACAATGCAACATCCATGAACCTAGCTATCTTCAATGCTCAGTCTGCTTGCCCGAAAGTGAAACGGTCAGCTATGAATTACTTCATTACTGAACACAATGTTGACATTTTCTGTGTCACCGAAACGTGGTTCAAATCTGAGGGTGATGAACCGAAAGTGAAGGATCTGGCACCTCCGGGATTTAAGACATTCTCTTTCCCACGGTCATCCCGTGGAGGTGGCATCGCTCTCGTCATTGCTTCTCCCCTTCTGCCATATGTTTCTACTGTGTCCGGCTTTCCCTTCCACCACTCCTCATTTGAACTTGTACAACTGACTCTGTCTTTTCCTCAATCTTGCGCCCACATTTTCTGCCTCTACAGACCACCACCAAACAGAAAGAACCATCTGTCTGACTCTGATTTTGTTGACCAATTTCATGACCTCTTAGAATACTGCAACAATCTGAAAGGATCTTTAATTCTGACCGGCGACTTCAACATCCACTACGACGTACCCTCCAACAATCTGACTGCAAAGACTACCGAGTTACTCAACACCTTCGACCTAACTCAAGCCATCCAAACTCCAACCCACATTAAAGGACATACACTAGACTGGCTTGTACACAGAGACAGTGACAATATCCTCCAGTCCACTGATGTCATTCAAACTCTCCCTTCTGACCACTACTGCATCCTGAGCCAACTTCAACTATCAAAACCTCCTCCACGTCAAATCTACGTCATGGCCAGAAACCTGTCAACCATCGACTTTCCATCGTTCAACAGCAACCTCCATTCCCAACTCCTCAATTCTCAGCCAACTTCTGCCGACGATCTTGACGCTGTCCTCCGCAATTGCCTCGATCAGCATGCTCCAACCACCCAAAGGAAGGTCTCTCATCGTCCCCCTTCACCCTGGTATGCTGCCGCTGGACCTCAGCTCCAGGCTGCCAAGCGTGAGAGAAGACGTGCTGAGAGACGGATGATCAAACACAAATCAACTGTGCATAAACAATCCTTCCAGTCTGCAAAGAAAGCATTTGATAAACTTGTCCATAGTGCAAAGGTTTCATTCTATAATGCTAAAATTACGTCTGCCACAACTTTTAAACAGCTCTTCAACATTACTAACACTCTTCTCTGTAAAACTAAAAACAGCCCTATACCTTCTCATGTTCCACCTGCTGACCTTCCTCTAGCATTCTCTAACTTCTTTAATGGGAAACTTTTTGACATTCGTGATAGTCTCGATTCGCAAAATACCCCTCCTCTTTCAATGCCTGAACCAACCTTCTCTGGCTGTCCACTGACATCCTTTCAGCCTGTCTCTGAGTCTTTTGTGAAGAAAACTATCAAGGATTCTGCTATCAAAACCAGTGAATTAGACCCCCTCCCGGCTTCTGTTTTGACACAATGTTTGGATACTCTACTCCCATTCTTTACATCTGTCATCAATCATTCACTGGTGTCAGGCATCTTCCCAAGCTCATTCAAATCAGCTATTGTCAAACCTCTCCTAAAGAAACCTTCTCTTGATCCAGATATTCTCAAAAACTACCGGCCTGTCTCCAATCTCCCCTTTCTTTCCAAGGTAACTGAAAAAATTATTTTACACCAACTTCTAGAACATCTTGAATCAAACCATTTATTATATCCCAATCAGTCAGCATATAGATCAGGACATAGCACTGAAACTGCTTTATTGAAAATTGTGAACGATCTTCTGACATCCCTTGATGATGGTGACATTTCTCTTCTCTCTCTCCTAGATTTGTCTGCTGCCTTCGACACTATAGACCATGAGATACTGCTTTGGCGCCTCCACAACTGCTACGGAATTTCTGGCTCCGCTCTCTCCTGGTTTCAGTCATATCTCTCTGACCGCACACAGACTGTATCTGTAAATGGCTTGCCCTCACCTCCCTCAGCCCTCAGATATGGCGTTCCTCAAGGATCCGTCCTGGGTCCAGTTCTCTTTGTTTTGTACACGCAGCCTCTCGCAAATATTATTCTCCGCCATTCTGTATCACATCATAGCTTCTCAGATGACAATCAAATTTACAATTTGGTCCCATCTCTAATGTAAACAACATCGTACAAACCACTAAAGCCTGCATTTCCGACGTGAAAGACTGGATGACTTGTAACAAATTACAACTAAACCAAGACAAAACTGAAATGATTTTCATTACTCCTAAAAAACTTCTCAACTGTGACTTAATTCCATCTTCCATATC
>JAPXFY010000022.1:69538091-69545591 GCA_030674185.1 Monoplex corrugatus
CATTCTCTGTGTTATTAGGTCCTATGTTGTGGGCCATTCTCCTGTGTGATTAGGTCCATGGTGTGGGCCATTCTCCTGTGTTATTAGGTCCATGGTGTGGGCCATTCTCCTGTGTGATTAGGTCCATGGTTTGGGCTATTCTCCTGTGTGATCAGGTCCATGATGTAGGCCATTCTCCTATGGGCTAGATTTTGTCGCAGATAGCAGTTATCATATCAGTTACAGGCTCTACGCCATGTATCAGACGATCTGTAGGGATGCTGTCAATGTCTGCGGCCCAGTCACATTTCAGCTGCTACAAACCCACCACACATTATTGGCAGGTCATCTTCGTTTGATGAATCTTGTACTGTTAGCACTTAGATCTCTTTTGCTGTATTTGTTGTACATTTGAGAGCAGTATTCGGTCCGTTTTTGGTGATATTTTCCTGTGTGAGACAAATGCCGTCTTTGGCCTGAAAGTTGCTGACTTTGCTTTTGTTTGGACAAGTCTTTCACAATCTTGAAAGCTTTCTTTGTGTAGTTTTTGTCATGGTTCTCCTCAATGTCTTCACATCGTACTTTACATAAAAAAAGATTAGGAGAAGGCGGGAGGGTTACCATGTCAATACATTAATATAGTACAAACAGTCCGATACATAAGACAATACACCAATGCCACATAAACATAGCACATCAAAAATAACAACAGATCAGAATATGAAATTAGAAATAGGTGGTAGTGATACTGGTCCGAAATATTATGTGAGGAGGAAAATGTGTAAGTTGCTCATATATATATATTTTTCACACACACACACACACACACACACACACACACACACACACACACACACACCACACACACACACACACACACACACACACACACACACACACACACACACACACGCACACGCACACGCACACACACACACAAACAAAACAAACGCACAGACACGCACGAATAAACTCACATATACACTAGCACCCACACACACAAATACTTTCATTACATCCTCAAAAAATGTTATTTAGTTAGCTAGTTGTGTATCTATTTACATATTTCTATGTTACGTTTCAAGAAAAGTAATAGGCTATGTAACTAACATTGATTTTTGTCTTCTTGTTTATTTCAGGAATTATATTATACTTTCTTCTGAGTTTAGAGTTTTTTAGACTTGTTTGCTCATCTGTTTTTTTCGTTCAATCATGTGTTTGCCTACACTCAAGTAAGTTTATTTCAATACTGTATTACGAAGTGGCTTTTTTCTCTTTGTTCTAAGACATTCTCTGGGAAGACACCTTCTGGACCAGATATCTACGACTGTCGTGTGCTACGTGTGCAGTTCACTTATGAGGGATGCCCATTCCGCAATATCTATGAGAGAGGGTTCAAACTTCATTTCCTCATTCTCCCACGTGATCAGAATATCTTGAAGAGATTACCAGACGGGACATGGAACTGTACAACGTCTGCCTGGCCACAGATCAAACATCTTTTTCCTTGCAACTTTCGGTCAGAGTGTGCAAATTCCGAGGACGAAGAGGACTGCTGGTATGAACTAAGAAATCATTACACATTTATTTGCCATACAGCCTGACATTGGCCTTTAGGCACAGGCGGCTTGTAATGAGTTGATGTAATAATGACTGTTTACACAGTTAATGAATTATATTTCATGTTATCATCGTTAACGTAGATGGGAATATAAATGTATGGATAATTAAGAACTGTATATTTTTTTTCCAAAAGCAGGCAACCATGAACACATTGTGTGACATGTTCTGTAAATTATTTTCACTAACAAAGTCACTTGCATTGAGCGTATTGATTTAAAGCCATTGACTCTGTAAAGTATGTATATTTCAAAAAATTTGTTTCGACATTTCTAATTTTGTTTGGTCTGTCTCTAGTACAGTTATCCAAGAACTGAAGTCCATTTTCAACCGCATCACCAACTGAACAGTTTCTATCTTCTCCAAAGTTTACCAGTCCCTTTCAACATTAAAGTCAGGCACACTGACTCCAGTCTGCCTAGTGCTTTTTCTGTGGTCAGACGTTTTATACCTCTCAGTTTACGTTCCTGATGACAGTTACTGTCCATAATATTTTTGTCTATTCTGAGCCAGGTTCTCAATAGTACTCCATGTGGGTTTCAGGGCGTTAAGGAATCTTTGTGTTGTTCATAGCTAGGAGTTCTTGGGTCTTCCGGTATTACATCTTTCATCAGTCTAACTCTTCCAGTGTTGAAATGAGACTCCAACTGATGCCTCTTGACTGGTCCTCAGTAGTTCGTCTAATTACCCAATCTACGGCCATGTTAAAGAGCAGAGCTGCCATTCCACACCCTAGTCTTACTCCTATCTTCACTCTGAAAATTTGTTCACAGTTTCTTACTGTACAAGTGAAGTTAGCATAACATCCTTTGAAGAAAATGACAATCTGCTGCAAGATCCCACGCGGTCAGAGTATATGCCATGAATTGTCCTTGTGTGTGTTATCAAAAGCTTTGTCAAAGTCCACAAAGTTGATGTACATTCTGTGGATTATTCGGTGATAATATGCGGGTGATATTTGACCAGTACACTGTTAAAGAAGTCGGTCTATGAGTGACTGATAGAAAGAGATTAAAGACAGAAGACTAGAGGTATAATGTAAACTCTGTGTGTGTAGGTGCGTGTTCTTAATGTTTTCCCCAATCACACACAACTATCCATTCAGTCACTCATCCACCTCTGTAAACAAGACAGCAGATCAATATTTTGTGACCAAACAGGCACACTCAGTTCATCTTTATCCAGCTGGATCAACAAACACATAACATAAACGTTCAACGTCCACTGTGCAGTTGAAGGCAGGTAATCGTGTACTCAGTTCAGTTATTTTTCCTTCACAAGGAATCTTTCACTGCACCAACACTTCCCGGACAGTTCTCACAATTCAAATTTCTCAGCATCAATATCATCGTTCAGCATTCAGTTCATCACTGAATATAACTATATTCTTGTAACCGCAAAATCCCAGGGGAGCAGGACAAATCACAGAGGCGTCATTAATCGGAAACGCCCAGGTATGCAGCAGAGTCCTAACAGCTTAGGACCAGGGACTGGATCAGGCATCCACCCCTCAAACCATATTTACGTGCGGATGTGGCTCCCTCATGAACCAGTCAGACAGACAGCTCACCATGTCAGAAGCTGTAGATATGAAATATTTTTTTAAGTATTTCCATCTTTAAAAATGCCAATAAAATGTATGGAGTCAATGGCCGCACAATATCCAAATATATGGTTGACAGACATTTATCCCAAAATATTACTCTTTGCCTTTTAAAAGCTCACAGGCAAATTACATTCACAATGCCGTACAGCAAATATTCTACACTAACTATCAATTTCCAAAAGATGACCACTAACTTAACTTCATATTCATTAAACAAAAAAATATCTTACAATAAAGAATTTAACACCAAATCCGCCATTCATGTTTCAAAAGTCCAAACTCTCAAAACAAAATTATCCATAAAAATTCACACTGACTGTGTACATCATTCGAAGATCAAAACTCCAACACAGTAATTCATAAAACTTTGAATCAAGAACTACAACTCAATACAACTCTTAACTGCCAAAATACTTAATTCACTTCACTTTTACACAACTGCGTTTCTTCACCTCAAAAGCTTACAACAAATTCTTTCCCCTATCTATCATTCATCCATGAATCCTGACTTTCCTATAACTTGTTTCACAATAGGCCAATTCAACTAGCTCCTTCATAATCTTTATAGGTCTCAATTTTTGGCAAAGTATATTTCTCATGCTAACACTCTACAAATCCAAATGTCAATTAATGCTGCAAAAGGAAACTTTTGTTCAAACATTAGTAATCTCAAAATAACATTAGAAGAGTAACACATTAGCAGCTAATGACAAAAACAGACTTTTTAGTTCTCTTCAGGCAGAAGGGAACGCGACTGCTCAACCTGGCAATCTCTGTAGAACTGAATTTGAGTTCACAGATTTTTCAACACGCACTCCATGTTTTAACTTCACAGCCAATCCCAAAACATTTCTCATTTCAGCCAATAAGAACAAAGATACATTGTACTGAAAACAACACTAAGTGCTCCAATCCTGAAAAGCAAAATGAGCCAAAACAACTTACACAACAATGTGAAAAATGTGTAAAAACAGGAGTGTGAAAATAGTAATAGCACAACCATCACATACGCCCTTTTCCTTTCCAGAAACCTGCCTGTTCAATGGCGGTTTTTGCAAGGATTTTGCTTTGAATTGAAACAAGGGCGATTCAGCACCAGAATAGTAGTAACATAGGTAATCAACCGTTGGAATTTCCACGACTTTTGGCCAGTCATTTGGTATTTTCCCTATGTCCCACTGACGCATTCTGGCTGCTGATTCTGGATCTGTCTTTAACAACTTGGCGCAAAGCCGTCGTCTGTTTTTGAGTGTTTTCAAGGGTTAGATGGTTAGATCATTTCTGCCTTTTCTGGTGGCGTAAAATCAAGGTTGATCTAGTCTTTCCATTGCCAATTTCTGTCAATGGTGGTGATTTTCAAAACTTCTCTGACGTGCTCAGACCATCTAGCTTCGTGTTCTCCATCTAATGTAAGAATGTTTAATGTCTGTGACTGGTGTGTTCATGGTTCTGTCATACTTTGCCACAGACCATCTTAGTTCTTCTCTGCTGGTTTCATGTACTGCATGATCTGCATGGTTGTCTCTGTATGCCCGCTTACCTGTTCTTGTGATCATCTTCACTGCTCAATCAGCTTCCTCATATTGTATATGTATCCATCCTTCAATCTCTCTGACCTAACCTTTATGAGTTTTTAACTTCGAGGCTCTCCTGATTTCAATGGTGTTTAAAGTCTTTGTTGTAATCCACTCTTTTTTCTTTTCTTTAATACTCAGGCACGCTTCACTAGTTTGGAACTGTGTTCTTTTGATTTGCTCCCATTTGGAGTTGATTGAGTTTGAGTTTGAGTGTGTTGGGCATTTGGTTATTAGCATCACTTGGATTTTGTTTTTCAGTCTTATGACAAATGCGCTCTTCCCTCTGTGGCCACACAGTTCTTCTACGTCAACTCGTTGGTATCCCATTTTCCAAGTCTTTAATTTCAACGCTGGAGTAACCTCATTCTGATGGCCTGGAGAGGTCGTCTCATGGTCAGTCTGGTTTCTGTCTTTTCTTCAGAGGAAATATCATGTTAGCTTCTGTCTTTTCTTCAGAGGAAATATCATGTTAGCTTCTGTCTTTTCTTCAGAGGAAATATCATGTTAGCTTCTGGATGTATGGTGTGGAAAAAGGGTCCCTGTGATGACAAGATGATAGGTGATCATCATCATCATGTGCCATGCTGCATGACGTTGGCGATCATGGCTCTCCATACGAATCATTTGTCGCTGCAAAGTACATTTCCCACCCTCTCTGTCTTTATCCATTCCTCATATCCATCCAATATATTCTCCCTGGGTATACCTAGTCCTCTTTTCCCCCAGCTTTCCTATTGTGACTAGGTGCTCTAATTTCTCTTGCCTCATAAAATGTCCTATAAATGTTGCTTGTCTTTTTTCTAATCTTCTTCACTTATGTTCTTTTTGTCTGTGCCTCTTTCAAGACTTTCTCGTTTTTCTTTGCTGTTCATGGAACTCTTAACATTCTTCTTGAAAACCACATTTCAGCTGCCTCAATCTTGTTCTAACTTTGAGTGTTTATTGTCCATGTTTCATATGCGTACAACTGTACCATAGGTGATACAGATCTCTAAATGCCTGTCTGTACTGTCATTCATGGTACCGCAACCCTCTCGTCGCGTTGCCTTGTCACACAATTTATGTTGTCCTTTCACACCTTTGTATTCAATTCCCCTCCCCCCTCCCACCCTCATAATCATCGAGCCATGTTGCGGTACATCGCTTAGTTCAGCAAGTAATTTATCATAAAAATGCTTCTTTGCTTTCTCCATAATTGTCAGTTGGAGCATAGTGCTGCATGACAGTAGTGTTGACGTTTTCCAAAACTGTTGTTTTGTGTATATGTCACAAGTCAGAAATGTCCCTTTTCAAATCCTACCCCTGGCATTTCCCCTTGTAAGTGAGATGGGCACCTGGTTCCATTTATTGTTAATATTTTCTGAACATTATCAAACATATTCCGGCCTTAAAGTAAGAATAGTGCAATACGCACATGAAGGTGCAGAATAGTGGTTTCATGAAAAATGTTGTGCAAGATTTGTATTAGCTGTGTGCACATATTCATGGTTCAAGTTCAAGTTGATATTGCTTATAGCCCAGCCGGCTACTAGAGCCATATCAGGGCTAACACCACGTCAAAAACGACAACCCGGTTAAGATAAAAGACAACAGTTATAAACTATGCGTATTCATGGTAAAGAGTGATTGTCTTGAATGACAGGGTTAGACCTGTCTCTGTGTCTGCAGGCTTGAGTGACAAGAGAGTCTATGGCGAGCATTTCAGTAATGTGGCAGAATGTTTTGTTTTTCTTCAATTTTTTTATTATCTGACATATCAAAATGTATGTCTCAATGGTACTTCTAAACAGGTATTTTTTAAGAATTATGTATATTCAATCACTACTAAAACTAGAAAAGAAGATTGCATAATCGTCATTGTAATCATTGTCATCATTGTCACTGTTTGATTTGCCATATCTGAAAAATGGCCACTCGAACTGATCTGTCGTGGGGTCACTTTTTGCCTTGTTACAGGGGCTACACAAGTCGCTGTGGTCCTGGGCGAATATCCATCGCAGATGCCTGCTACACGTATGTCTGGCACAACCCTACAAGGAAAAATGATAGTCATAGGATTACGTGGCACGAAGCACAGCAAGTCTGTAAACAGCGTGGTGGTCAGCTGGCCAGTCTCAACACACCCCAAAAAATGCACGAGGTCGAAAAACTTCTGATTGACTTTGGTGACAGTCTACCCCTTTTCGTTGGCATGAGTCATGTGCCTGACTCTTTCCCTGACTTGTAAGTTGTTGGCCCTCCATGGGGTCTGATGGGCGTAGTGGTCAAGTGGGTGAACGCCTGGCTTTAATCTGGAGGGCTGGGTTCAGTCCTGTCTGGATACCTCCACCTGGTGGATTATCATTGTTTAGCATTATTACTGCCTACAACCCAACCAGCTGCACAGAGCCATATCAGGGCTGTTACCACTGCAAACGCTACACAGCAATTTGATGATCTGAACAAAAGAACCCATAACATGGAAAAGAAAATGGCGTACACATAACAATGCATTCACGCACATAATCTAAGGATTTTCCATTGGCGTTAACCATTCCTTATAACCTATCCACAGGCGTTTAAAGATACAAACCAAAGTACAAATATAAGCATGACAAAAGTCATTAAGAAATATGTAAAACTGGGCTGAATTACATAAAGGAATCAGAACACGTATTTAATACAACCGGACAGGACAGGTGCACATTTTCGGCCGACTGTCTTTGTCAAACGTAAACG